>OZ023256.1:25765630-26040256 GCA_964007305.1 Netelia melanura | reverse complement strand
GGGCCGAGCGTGCTTCTATTACTATATATGCGGCTTCCCCGCGGCTGCCGATCTACCCCCCACTACTCGACCACTTTCGCGCGCTCGGGCGTTTTTGGTCATGTTTAGGCGCGATTTTGCCGTACTTAAACGCAATTAAACGAAAATCTAAAATTGACGATTTATAGGTCAACAGTTCTAGTTTCGAAAGCCGCTTGTTAAACTTAAATCGGACGACCTCCAGAGCATCGAGGCCTCTCCGCAAAATATGGCACAATTAAATGTTCATTGCAATAACGCAAAAACTAATTATCCAATAGTGCCCAGATTTCGCACACAAAAAGTACACATCAATACCTACTATGTTGCGCAGAGCCTGGCCTACAACTTTAAAAATGGCGGAGTTATATATTTTTGAAAAAAGCGTTTTTTTTCTCGGTTCTGTCAGTGTATCTCCCTTAATTATTGACCGATCGGCTTCTTTCAGCGCTCATTTTATGCGTATTTCAATTACCTACAATTCATCCATTGGGACCAAATAGATTCCTTCATTATTTTGTGTTTTATAAGCAAAAAACGAAAAAAATGTATCTTTTTTCACTAATTTGTTAATAACAAAAAATAAAATGGGAATCAGGAGTCGAAAAGTGGTCAGTTCTGATCGGGAGGCTGTTCTGCGTCTGATGGCACTCGCCGTTATCGGGTGCTATTTTTGTCAAAAACTGGTGATTTTAGAGCTCTATTGATTGGACTATTGTAGAATTTCTGTAGAGTTTCTGAATATAACGTGGAGCGTGATCGGCCCGAAGAAGAAGAATGATTTGCATACCGGAATATACGCGGAACATAAACGAAACGAAACATTTCAACTGTAGAGATTGTGACGACATCGGTACCTATATAGTAGGAGTACCTACTACACACTTATGTTAGTAGGTACGACAGCCCACGACCAAAATTTTGACATCGTTAGCAGCATTACGGCCAAAACCGTATAAAATCGATAGCTAGGGAGAGAGAGAGGGAGAGGGAGGGGGGGGGGGGGGGGGGAGAAATAATTTGAACATCGCTATTAACAAGAAAGAAAGAAACATAGGATATGAACTATCATCCGGGGAAAAGGGACCAATTACAGAATTTTGCAGGTAATTCAGCCACAAATTAATGCACACATAAACTCGCCGACTTATCAAATTACTTACTCAATAACTGCTCTATTCTTTCATTTACTCATTCACCAATTGTCAGCAAAAATCATGTAATATTATTTATAATGAGGTTTTATTTGTATCTTCAAGTATCGAACGGAACGGAGCCAAACATGTTTTAAGTATCCTATATGATCGAGATGCGCGATAGATCATAATATCGTTACGAGAGTCATTTCTCAAGAATTTGAAGTCATACGAGAAACTAAAGAAGGTCAGGTCTTTTAAATCATGGTTTTCATAATGCGAAGCAGAAGATGCGTAAAAAATATTGCGATGCATGTATTCGTGACACAGAGCTGCGTAGGGCATAAGAAAGTGTACAATTTTCTCCGGAGGCATGTATTAAAAAATGTATACGAGAAATTGAAATATTCACTTAATAGGACAATGTACCGTAGATATTTTTTACGGAGGCTCTTATGCTATCCGTATCCTCTTGTGGAGGTAGCGCAAGCACGAGAATACGAATAGATATACTGTACCTACCTAGATAGGTACTATAGATTAGGCCCTTGCGTCACATTGCCGAATGTGTAATATTGTTTTACTAGCACCACTTTATAATTATACCGTGTAAGCATAGAACTTTCATTGAGAAAAGCTTGGCAGTGTTTGCATTCTAGATTTAAGAAATAAACAAAGAAAATTATCGATACGAAGGTAACGGTAGATATAACGAAAAAAAAGCCGAAGCACAAAGATCGAGACATACTCCCGCTATAGTACACGAGTAAGTACACGCGTAAATATATTTTCAAGATGATGATTCGTTCTCGGAACGTCTTGGCTACACTGGTGTACCTGTATAGAGTGCACTTACGCTTATTTCGGACACGTGGCCCGATCCCCGATGGACCACTGCTGAGTGTGAGATATACCTACACGGGCGACGCAAGACGTACGGGCGGTACGGGCATTTCGACTCGTGCGGAGGCTAGCGAGAGACACTTGTATGCATATATACGTCCTTCTTCCAAAACCCAGTACAACCGTATATTTTACGAGCTCCAATTCTCGTGTAACTTTAGTAGCCAAATTGGGGTTTAATGACATGCGAATACATGAAAATCGTTTACAATGTTTTTATAATTAATTGTTTGGAGGTTGCATTCGTATAAATTTGGAGCCATTTTACAAACTTTATTTGCATCTGAATTTATTGGCTAGTATATTAATTTGAAGTAAATGAAGCAAACGAGCCACTCTTCTCCACGATCTACTCTTATGCGAATTGTTATTTATCGAATAAAAGTGCTGCGGTCATACAAAAATGTCCTTTGCCATTTCCGCGTCAGGTGCATTAACATTGAAATTTCTGTATGTAGCTATCATGTAAGTTGTGTACGCATCAATTTGATATATTGCATTGTGTTACGACATTCAATAATGAAATAAAAATCTCCACCTATGACTGCCTTGTAGAATATCGAGCAAAGATATGAGACAATGTGGAGAGTTGATTCGATTGAGAATAAGAAGAGAGTTGAGTCAAGTCCGCGTTGTTTGGCTCTTAATTTGCGTCTGGCCTTGAAATTCGGTCAGTTTTATCGAATAGACGTTGGTATTATCAAGTTTTTGTATACTCCATGAGTTTCTATGATAGGTATCTAGGATAGCCTCAGATTTTTGTTATCACTTTTTGGGAGTAACCCGCAAACCTTACTAGAAACTATGACACACGAATGTACGTTTTGTTTTGTTATGTGCTTAAATTGCTTCGGATGAAAAAATGAATAATGAAATCTATCGGAGAATTGTTAACTACGGGCTCATTTTTTATGAATGCAAGGCAAATAAATACAGTGAAAAAGTATATATATTCGTTCTTATATATAAAATGTTCACTAATATTTGACATATTATAAGAATATATGGCCATCTAATGCGAATTGAGGAAAGCACAATGATAAAAATGCATATATTATACAAATCCCTGAAATCATATGTGAAAATAAATAAAATATTTTTTATTTCGCGTCTATCGCATTGCGTCGTTTACTTGGTTCAGTTTTTAGGCTAGACCTGGTCATATACTTTGTTTCGATAATAAATAAATTCCAAAACTCATAGTTGTTAAATACCAACGCTCTCCTGGAATCGAGGGATGAGTTCGTTTTCGTAGTAATGAACTCGCTTTCCTCCGAAGGTAATTAACTAACTTTCTGGTAAAATGTATAAAAAAAATAGAGAATTTTGTATTATTACGCGAGAAAGTACAGTTTTGCCAAATTTGAAAAGTCATTCAACTACGTAAAGTACTACGAGACATTTCAAAGAAACGCTCAATTTCCATATTTCCATTTTTCTCCATAATGTATAGAATTTGTATAAAGTGGTAAGAACGTTTTGCGCAAGCCAGTATTGTATAAATTTTCTATTTGATCATTGCCTACTTGCAATTTAAAAAACATTTTTACTACTTACGGTTCGGTTGTAAAATACGTGCCTAAACATCTTTGATTTAACGATAAGTAACGATAACCAGCCTAAAGCTAATTCACTATGCACTCGATTTGTCGAAAAGTTAGATCTATAACGCTTTATGGAAAAAGATACATCTGTTCGCTCGAATTATCGCGAGTGTATTATTTCAATTTTTTAATCAATATCTTTTTTTGGTAACTAAGGCGACGTGGAATGCCTTGTACATCGTATGCAGGCTATAGAGCGCTCGGATTCAAGCGTCATTCGTTGCACTTGAGGCGAGAAGCCAATAGACAAGTCGCAACCGTTCAACACACGCGTGTCTAAAAATCGCGACACAGAACTTGAAAGAGTCTTGCGAGAAGGGGAATGATGTTTGTACGCACGGGTGGGTGAGAGCGAAAGAAACAATTTTGGCAGAGCTTTGGCCCTAACCCATTTTGCCATTGCCAGAATGGACAGCCGGGCTAGTATATAATACTAGCTACAGCGAAACCTGTAGTTATTGCCTAGCCGTAGGTCATCAGAAAGGAGCTGATCGATGCACCAAGTTGCGCCAATGAATGACATATTCTAAAAACATAAACTCGAATCGCCGATTCGTACATTTCTCTTTTCTATTCTTCAAAGAAACAACCCATCGTACAATGAGATTTACTTGCAAATACAGTACACGATATCAGTACTTATGTGGCAAGCTCCACAATTACCTGGCTTTGTAAACTGTACGTTTCTCTTTTTTCAAAACAATCCAGAATTCTACTGAATCGGAGCACTTTTGATAATCTATTTGTTTCAAACTTTTTGCGATCCTCGAATCCTCGAATACGAGTTTCTATTTCCTATCGAGTCACAAAAAATGTACACACGATCTTCGGAAAATTTCATATATTAGGTATCTATATAGAGCAACTAAACAATCGGCCAGCTCACAATGAAGTTTCTTTTTAATAATAAATGAAGGCGAACAAGCAATCGGAATGCTCGTATGATATATTGGTGATGTTTTTTCCTACGAAAACGACCGAAGATATCTCTGTTAAATCGATCATTTACCTAAAGCAGTTTTCAGAAACGGGGCAGGAACTTTTTGAATCAATTAAACAAATTTAATCGGTAGTTGGCTCCTAGTAAACTTTTGCCGACCATTTAATTCTATTCGGCTTATCGTCGGTTACAAGATTATAAAATCATGGCACATGCTCCGCCACACCACATGTTCTCTTCAAGTAATTCACTTCGGAAAGTTTAATGCTACGTACAATTTGAACGCCATAATCGGAGTCCTCGGAAGTCCCTATCGACTAAACGATTGACTATATTATTATTACTCGATATATCATGCAAACAATCCGAGCTCCGTGCCTAGATGGAGTCTCGATCAAGCTGGATTCGGTAAAGGCATTAGTCGGAGTTATATAGATCCGGGTGACTAAAATAAAGTAACAATATAACTTTGGGCATGTCTAGAACAAAATCGTTCGATCGCACGATGTTTCCGAATTACCCATGTGTCATCTTCCGTGAAATTACACATTTTGTGTAAATTTTGATTGAGATTACGGAATAGGTGCAGTGGTGGTGCAGTACCTTCGCAATGAATTCGATCTATGCTAGGATTATCTTTAAGAGACCGGGTATAAGACATTGAAATCCGCGAACGAACTGTAGTGCAATGCGCCAACAAATTGTGGTCACGCTGAAATATAACTGGACAGGACATATTCCTAGAATTGCGGGCGATAAATGGACCGAGCGCATCGCATAATGGAGGCGAAAAGAAATGATGGAGTAAGAAGTAAAGGAGGATCTATAATCAGATGATCGGATAATCTGAAACGCATCCGTATCAACTGGATGCAGATGGTTCAAGATCAAGATTTGTGGATAAATTAAGGGAAGCCTTGTGTTCACCGGAAGACTAAAATAGACCGATGGTGATCGTCATCGTCATAACTTACGAAAAATACACCAATGAGATTATCGATCCCTGCTGTAAATAAGACCATTATTTTGTCATACACTTATTTATTAAATAGTATCTACAACGAAGTTTGAACGCAGAAAAAAAACATAATAATGAGTTTCATTTTGAGCATTGTCGACATACAACTACACAATAGTTCGATTGATGTCGTATTCCTTATGTAGGGGAAGATGGTACAAAATGATCCCTGGGGGTTAAATGATCCTCGGTTGGGATTGGCCAAAATTACTGTGCTCGATCTAAGGTAAGCTATTATTTGACATTATGTAACTTTAGTCAACTTACGTATTTTTGATAGATGTGTTTATCTCGGTTTTCGTTACCAGTTAGCAATGAGATTAATCGTCCTTTATTACAGTATTCGAGAAAAATAGATCGTGTTTTGATATTTCCATTAATAAGGGATTTGGGGCAAAACGATCTCTTCATAGGGTGGGCAATATGATCCCAGAATTATTTTCTCTCTACCTACCTACGTCCAATCGTGTACAGTTAACTTTTAATAAACATTGTTTACTTTTTTTCATACGAAGTATTAATACGAAGTATGAAGTTACGTCAATGATACTAGTTAAAAAAAAGAGTGTTGTTGTTAAGATTCGGTTCAGAAACATCAATAATACTATAAAACTGCTATTGATGTTATAGAGATTTACGAGAATTAAGAATTTACCGTACGATTATTAAGATAGAATCGTTTAAGTTTGTTGCCGAAGCTGAATTTACAATGAAATTATCAGAAAATATTATTGAATGTTTTATTTCTTGCTTAAATTTTGAATAGCGGAATCTTAGCGGGACATGTGGATGAACAAAGTGATCTTTCTAGTAGACCTTCACTAAAATATTAATAAAAATGTTGTCAAATCTTATGGCTTATATATGCGATTCAACGCTTACTAAATTCGATCGAATGGCTACTCCTCATTGCTTTAGGTTTAAAAAAAGCTGTATACACTCGTTTTACAGCTGTCTTCCCTTGAGGGAATCATTTTGTACCACCTTCCCCTATCAAATCGGGGTCCGTGCACAAAAAGTTACCAAGTTGTCACGTGTTAAAGTGTGCGCACCACCACAAGGATCTATAGACGTAGCAATAGCGAATAAACAGTCACGGTGACCAAAATCACCAGTGTGCACCCGCTCGAGCAGCAGGATGCGCAACAGCAACGGTAGAGTTATAGCAGCCTCGTAATCTATAGCAGCAGCATCGCCACCACGAGCACTAATGACAAACCCAACCCAAATTGAAATTTTCGCTGCTCCGCTCCATCTCCCAGAGTTTATTTCCTTTGCATCGCTCAAGCCGTCACCCTCTGCGGAATGGTAATACGGTAATAGTAAAACCCACTTTTGATTGCAAATTCCACAAATACGAACGTCCGAAGCCCGCTCTCGATTCCAACCCTGACTGGCGAGCTTTCCCAACTCACCCTGAATCCAAATATTTCCTTGAGTCTACGTAATCATTTTTAGACTTCAACAAAAGTGAAAGCGTTTTCGTTATAAAGAATCGTACCTACTTAAAATTTCTTAATATTTAATAGTAATGCCCCATCAACTATATAACTTACGTGTGCCTGCATACGAATGGGTAGAAAGAAAAGAGCCCCTCAATTTTATATAACAATATCACACAATATAACAATATAAAATGGGTTATAAGGTTTGAAATAATAATAATATTAATTCTAAGTCATAGAACATAATTACTCATCTAAGTAATTACAAGATTCAGATAAGAATACCAAAATTCTGTAGAATATAGGTACGTAGTTCTTATATCGCTGTTTGACAAAATTCACACGGGCGACCACTGGCTATTCTTTTACATATTAATTCATGCAGTTTTTAAACGTAAATAATGTTCTTATACCATTACATGTAGTTGTCGTACTAGCGTTACCGAGTCTAACGATTAGCTACGATTTCGTCGGATGGTGTCGCGACATATTTGTATATAGCCGAGGGAATTAGATTAAAGGAGAGTCGTACGTCAGCGAAAATGCCGACGACAGTTTTTTTACCCGTAAGGTATACCTTGAAGGGGCTCTAGCCGTGTGAGGTATACTGTGAAAAATTCATGCATACTGTACACAGTATAGCAAGAAAAACGAAGATGTAATTTGCAAATTGTTTCTCATTAGTACATGACGTGCTCATAGGTAATACCTAGCATCAAAGAAGCAGTCTGGATGAAATTTCTGAAGACCACGTGGATGAGGAGACTCTCCGGGCAGTTGGAGGCGTTCCATTAGGCCCTACGTACCCTTCGTTCGATCTAACGTTAAAGTCACTGTCAATTTAAAGTGTCAGCGGAAGCTCCATTAGTACCGACTATTATACATCGAAGTCCGACCTCGGGCTTCACCCTTTCACTCGAGTCGGCATACGTACACTAGGAACGGCATTGAAAATAGGCATTTTCCGAACCAATGTTTTTCGACTTTCAATTGGTCCCAAAATTTTCCTACTTCGTATATCCTGTACCCCCCCCCCCCCCCCCCCGAAAACAGCTTAACGATGTAATTCATGGAAAAGTATGAAACATATGCCAGCTGTTTGTGGGAACGTAAGAATTATTGAGATGTACGTATTGAAAGATAGCAACGTCCGAACTACAGGATATCAGAAACAGTCAAAGATTTAACGCCGAAGACGCACGGAAGACAGTTGCCGATTAGCGACTGTCGCTGCATTCGGCCTAATAGCCTCGAACTACGAGAGAATCGTGCTACGTTGCCAATACTCGTGTCTATGTCAATAAGATTTTTAAACATCGAAAATTAATTTTCTGATAATCCTAGCTCCTTTAAATAAACATACCTCCGTGTAAATAATAATTACGATTTTGCAACCATACATTGGCATTGATGACCTCATATAATGTATTAAGATACGAATTTCGTTCTTTCTCCCAGTCGTTCCGATATTATTTAGCAACAACCTCAATACAGGCCATGTGGCCCTACGTGAATACGCTGAAACCAACTATCATACATTTTTTTAGAGTTTCCAAACGTTAATAGTTTCCTCATTACACAAACTTTATATCAGCGGGGACTCAACCCCCCTCCGGTGTGGCAGCTAACGGGTAGATTGAGATAGCAGTTTTGTTTTGCAGTTCTTTGGCTCTGTCTAAGCTTCACCAAAAGAACTATTTTCAAAGGACAAATAATTTTCGTTTTTTTGTTTGTTGAACTATTTTCGTGGCCGTTATTTTATACAATGTCACTCAAGTGGCAAGACAAACATATGGAATTGTTTCTTGAAACACACCAGCAGTAGGTACGCTCACTGCTCACTTAATGCTCACTGATTTTGATTTACCAGGATTAACCGTAGCAGATATGAAAGCTGAAATAAAAACAATTCAAACAGAATGGCCGTTGTCGATATTATAATTGAGTTCGGTTCATTTAGCAGTCCACGTCTCGGGCGTTGGTTGCTCTGAATTTTGCCTAACGTGCCGACAAGCGTTGAAGTCACCCACTCCCGCCTAAATTCAGAGCAGCCAATGCCCGAGAAAAAAATGACTGCGGAAAAATACAAGCAATCTAATTGACTGCTTTGAATTTTGCAAACCCAAATATAACGCCCTAATCTATGCTGTATCTACGGCTAGAGTGGGGATGGATGGCTTCAACGCTACTCGGCGCGCTCTGATTGGACCGATTAAAAAAATGTATATCTCGTAAATTATTAACAATATCCCTAATGTTTATTTGCAACTTTTGTTTGTAATGAGCCCATCTATCTTGAAATACCGCCTGGCACCCCTTACGCTATCCACCCTGTATATTACACTTTGGTCTCGTCGAAGAAACGTCCTCTCGCCGACAGCACGCTTTTCATCAGGCATCCTTCAGCACGCAGTATCCTCTCCACAAGTTTTTGAAACACCCCGAGAAATATTCAAAAGAGTCGAAACCATATGGAATCAGTCATATCTAGTCGTAAGATAGTTTTCCCTATTTATCCAGAGACATCTAACTCTCTTGTTAACTTTCTCTTTACGTTTCGGAAGTTCCTCCTTTGTAAATTCCAAAAGACAACATTTTTGAAAACAAATCTGCTATTCAGTCTCAGCCACTCGTCGCTATTCGAAAGCATATATTTCAAACGCAGACGACTTTCATAAAATTCACGAGATTTAATAAACTGTGTAAATAATTTAATATAGAAACAATATAAATTACGAATAAATTCCGTGAATAGTTCTTTTTGTTAAAACCAATTTGATTATTATTTCATCTATTATTGTTGTGTTACATGATGGACGCTAATGGATACGGGAATTTACTGGAAGCCTATACTGGAAGAGGACAAACGGATGGGAGAAGTGCGGGCGGGTTTCCGGGTTGACAGGAGAACACTAGATCATGTTTTCGTGTTGAACGCGCTAACAAGCAACAGGCTGAAGAGAAAGACAGGGACACTGTAGGTACGCGGTGTTCGTGAATTTCAGGAGAGCGTTTGATGTGGTGGGTAGGGAATGGAGGGTGCTAAGGAAAGCAGGAAAAACGAAGAAGACTGCTGGAGATGATGAAGGAAATTTCTATACGAGGTGAAACAAAAGGAAATCTAAACGGTAAACGGGGTGCGGAGGCAGTTGAGACGAAGAACGAGAAGTCGGGTAAGGATGTACACTGAATCGCGTACTCTTCAACATATTCATAGGGGACGTTGGCTGTATTCAGCGCACGAAACGATTGATGGTTTATGCGCCGAATGCACTATGATCCGAAGCGTTCCCACAACATTTTACGGTAGCGAACGCCATGTTTTTGTAGCAAAAATTTGTACGCTACATCGCCACAACTGTTGCGAGATATCCTATGTCACTGTCTTGTTACGGTTTTGTTACACGGAATCGCAATGGCTTTTTGTGAAAGTGAATATGTATATAACGAACTAAGCTACAATATTGTGGATTCATTGGAGATACGCGAGAAATTGAAGAATGGTATGGATAATTAAAAGTACTTATGGATGGACCCATCCCTCCTAAACTTTAACCCTTTCTAGATTTCGTATTACAATATTCTATACGGAGTATTTATAATTGTGATTAAATATTCGCTATATTGAGAGTGCTCGCAATATTATATTCGCAAATTTACAATTTCCGATGCTCACTCAGCAAAGAATTCGGCGAAAGGGAGCGTGGAAAGGGGGGGGGGGGCAATTCCACAACTGTTCGGTGCGCTGAATGCGCCCATCTAGATATTCTGGAAAAGGAGGAGAGAAAATATACGTCCTAAAGCAATGCGGATAGTTCGGATTTGGCGGGAGGTTGTGTGAAAGGGCCTAAGAGCCATGCTCAGGAATTTGGAGAAGTATATGAAAAGGATCAAATTCGAGATTAACATGGAAGAAACTAAAGTTTTGACATTGAGAAAAGGAGAAAAATAAGAGAAGGAGAGGGGATGGAATATACTAAACGGGAAGAAAATGGAGCTGGTAAAGGAGTGCCTATAAATACTGGAGAGTGTATGTTTCGATTGAAAATACTTTCGAAAAGCATATAAAGGTGATGGGGAGTAAAATAAGGAAGGGAGCAAGCGGTGTTTGGGGTATGGCAAGAAGACCAAGGATTGGCGGATTGACAGACAGACTGCGGGCTGCTATATAAAGTAGAACTGTGTGGTTGGAAAAGAAGAGAGAGAGAGAGAGAGAGAGAGAGAGAGAGAGAGAGAGAAAGAGAGAGAGAGAGAGAGAGAGAGAGAAAGAGAGAGAGAGAGAGAGAGAAATGGGGCCGAGTATATGTGAAAAATGAAGTCGGGGTGCAACGGTGTAGACATCGCAATAGGGAGCAAATGAGTAAAAGAAATGAAGGCAGTAATGTAGCAAGCTGGAGGGCGGGGGGGGGGGGGGGGGGCGATCGAAGGAATGAAAAACGAAGGTCGGACGAACTGTGCCGAAGTTACCTGGCCAAAAAATTCAAAGTTTGTGGAGAAAAATCGCCAGATCCAGACTTCTGTATGGAGTACAAAGAGGGGAAAAGAGCGGTTGTAAGGGCCAAGTATAGGGACGAAGAAATAATATGGGGAAAACGAGGGAAATTTGGGGAAAAGTGAGGCGCGGAAGTATGGGGAAGAGAGGCGGAGAAAAGTTTTTAAAACTTGGGTCACAGAGTACACGGAGAAACGGACGAAACGTTAATACACAAATGGAAATGTAAGGAGGCAAAGAAATACATGGTGGAGCAGACGCTTTAAAAAATTTCAAGAGTGGCATAAGCACCACAGAAAGGAAAAGAAGTTAGGGAAGTATGACGCAAATATGTAAAAATATAACAAAGTAGATAAAAATGGGGTAGATGCAGCCGCAGATATAAGAAAAGTGGGAAAAAAAAGAGCGTAAGAAAGAATGGAAAGTTATAGAAATAAGCGCAGATTGTAAGTAAAGAGGAAATATAAAAAGCCACGATGGTGTACCTATATTGGAAAATAAAGTCACCGAAAGATAGGTAATTACGTAATATTTGGGTTTTGTATAAAGATCGAAATATATCTGGCTTTAGATAATGTGCGGATTATAATCAAAACTAATAACTGTAAAATAAAAGGACCAGACCAGAAAGTAAATTTCCAACTTTTTAGTGCTCGATCTTATTTGAAATAATCTACAAACACATTTGGTCGAACTGAAGGCAACAATGAGGCTATATATTTGTTTGAAAAAATTGAAGAATTTCATTTAAGAGCCCCAAAACTGCATTTTTTTTTCTCAATCCCCAATGAATTGAGAAACTTATTTTTGGGAACGTAATGTTAATGGCGGTAAGGATAATGGCACGTATTGATGTACTACTATATATATACATAATGTAAGTACATCGTGCCCGGAGAAGGATGTGTACATGCGTAAATCGGAAGCGGCGTTGATCACAATGGTATTAATGTAGGTACCTACTTATCGGGCTAACGACAAAGTTATCTACTGCCTCATGCTCCAGTCGTTTTGCATTTCGGGTAAAAATACATTATTCATCCCGCGTTTTTATTATTGATTGTTCCTGTCGAGTCTTACATCATTCGTTTCTCTTAGCCGAGCATTTTTGTTTTTGTTTTTAGTCGAAAGCAATTTTTTAATAAATGAACCCTTGGTAACGAAAGAAACATCTTAAAACTTGAGTATTTCATTCACGTGGTAACTTATTGTTAAATATTATTACCTATATCTACGATACGCGTTATCAATGTAACAACGATGAAAGATACACAGAACTTTCCACCAGATCCGAAGAATTTTTGTATTTCTCGAGTTTACTTTGCATCATATCCGATGGTAGTCTTGCAGCTATAGACAACTCGAACTTTGTAATTATGCTGATTATAGCAAGAAAAACATTTGTTTGCAATAAAAATATCCATGTTGTAGATTTTCCGAATTTATTTAGACCCTATTGTATCCCTTATATTTCATCATTGAAAAATATTGCTAGACCTCGGGGGTCTGTGTCATCGCCGTAATTGAGAGCCGATCGGAGCGGAATCGGAAAGGTAAAACTTTTTATAACAAGATACATAGTATAATTATTTTCTTTTTTGAGATAACTCGACGTACTCAAATAAAGAGCCTATAAATGAGACAAAAATTCGTAGGAAACACTTTCTTTGCGATTCAATGGTTGCATCGTTCGAATTTTCATATTTACTTATGCTAAAAAGTATTTAATTTAAAATCTAGAAAACCGTTGGAAAAGTAAAAAAAAATCAACGAAATAGAAAATGTTTATTTTTGTTTTATTGTAATTGAATGGTGTTTTTGTTTTGTCGTTTAATATTGGAGTTATAAATGTTAAGTTGAAAATTGTTTCTTAGATAAAGCGAAGATACCTACATAGGATATCGGGATGTAGTAACGGCAGGATAAATAACAACGAAACTCGCTCGAATATTTTATATCAAAATATATTTGTGCACAGACACGAAGACAGCCGTGACAGGTAATCTCAAACTCGGCACGTGTAAACGTATACGCGTATGTGCGCGGTTACTTTGTTAAACGCAAGGACGCACGCATGCATACACATCTATTCATTCGTACGTACATAAGTGCGATCGAGGACTTGCCCACTTCCTTATGACGCTACGCGCCTCCAACTTTTCCCTATCGAGCACAAGACGAAGATCTACGACGAATGATTGGAATATTTCCAAAATATAATGTTGATGAATAAATTCATATTTGGAGATCAGTGGCATATTCGGAATCACAGAATATAATTAAGAATAAAGCTAATTAATAAACTAATTCATTCATTGTTGTCACAAATCGTTTCATTAATTTAAAAAATAATTTCAATCGGATCGATCGAGCAATCCGATTATCAATTTTCGTCCAATTTTTTCGAAATCCATCAATCGAACGTGTAGTCTATAGTCTCGATTGACTCGCTGTTCCAGCGCGCACAACAAATTTCTAGATCTAATGTCGCGTGTGACATAAAGTTTGAGTAACGTCCAATTTAAAATGGAATATTTATCCAAAATGATAGGCGATCAAAATATTGTTTCTTATCTACCGATCTCTATGTTTTGTTATCTACTGCACGTCTTTGTCTTTACTTTATAAAACATTTCCCCCTTTTTAAAACGGTTGACTTCGCGTGTATAATAGAAAGGAAAAGAAAACGTTATCTTTTTATTGTTGTTTGTGAAATAAATTGGTCAATGTGCGCGGATAGATAAATGCTTCGATGGGAACATACACACGATTCTGGCTTGAGAGTTATATTTTATCCCTATATAATACATCCTTAAATCAGGTTGGTATACACTTGTACAGGCATAGACAGCAGAGGCGCACTGTATCAATCAATAAATTGCAATCGCTCTTCCAGAAGAATTAACAGTCGATCCGGATGAGTAACGGAGCCCGGTTCAAACCTTTTTTACGCTAATTCGTCGTTTTGCAATAATTCAAGGCACTCTTTAAAATATTGTCAATCTTTCGTAAAACTTCTTGGCGTCGTCGATACAAACGTTAGATCGTTGCTATTTTCGTGTTTTCTTTTTGCACCCGTATTATAGGCTAAATAAAAATGTGTATATTGCACGTGTTACTTGCGAGGAAGCAAATTCGTTTGACACAGTTCGTTTATTTCAACGCCTCTTCTCCATTACAAATGAAAAATAGTAGATTTTTTCACCGAGCCACGCGACATCCGCGCACATACGCACTTTACCTTTTCATTAAATACGTGTCGCGTTAGCTTCACGCACTCGCACAATATCTAAACAAAAATATATATTATTAACTCTTACTTACATGTTTTTCTATTTTTTTTTCTTTTTTATCATATTAGCTTTAAATGTAGCTATAATACAAGAGTATGCACGCGGCAATTTTATTGTTCTTGTTTTCAGTGAGAGAACCGCGTGCGGGGACTATCGTTTGGATTCGTTTCAATATCTATGAATCAATATCCTTCCGTTCGAATCCATAGCAGTGATGTTTATGATCCTCGGTAACCCCGATTAAAACGATGGTGCCTCGGTTTTTCGATATAAATACCGTTATCGACGCTTTCGTACTTTCTGTAAGTGTGTAATTTTTGTTATGCATTGTCGATGTCGTATCGATAGTGCGCGCTACGAATAATTACGGTATCTCGATATGCCACGAGGTACTTAGGTACAAGAGCGATACTACACGCTACTTAATTAAATTATTGTCGTATCTATTATAAACCATATCTAATCACAACGCCATTCGAACGAAAAAAAAAAACAGTCATCGTCAACCATCGGGATATAAGCTTTCTGACCCCTTTTCTTACCTCTCTCTTACTTACATCTGTACACTTTCAGTTTCGCCATTTCGCTTACATTATTAATGTCCTATGCATTACTTCACTTCGCTTCTTATTTTATTATTTTTCGTCTAATTGCTGCATCACTTGAGAAGCATATTTCCAGTCTTATATTATTATTATTGTGTTGTTTTTGTTTGTTTGTTTCAATGTTACCGCGTCCATCGGAATAAAAGTTCTACGGGTTTTCACGTTGGTTAAAGTGAAGAATAATACAGAAAGTACAAAGAGAGAAAACAACAATAACGCGCTCGCTGTCGGTTCGAGACTTTGCTCGTACTTGGGTACATCATCGCGTGTAAGGAGAAAAAATTACGCCCGCGCGAATACAAATGGATGTGACAGACCCTTTTGAAAAATGAAAAGAAAACCTGAAATCACGATCGCGTAAGTGAGTTAGGTAAACGCCGGCCGAGAATATTTGTGAAAAAACTTGATTACGGGCGAGTAAGCCTATTGCTTATTTCGGTCGCTTTCTGCCTCCGTTTGGTCATGTCGCTTCTTTCGTAAGTTATACGCGATGTACGCCAAATGAAAGAACGAAAAGACAAGGCTACGAAAACGGTCGGCAATTCCTAAAAATTACAGATACAGTAAAGGTTGCAGAATGTCCTAGCGTTACTGTTATCTCCTACTTTCGTTTACTCATTCTCTTTCCTACAAAAATAGCTCATTCGCCGAGTCCCAATTTCGCGTATCTATGGATTTCATTTGTACTTCACCGCTCGTTGTCACTGTCAGTGTAACACGGTTAACGACGACCGAGAATGATAAATCATACGATATTATCAACGTCTTATACTCTTCCGTCGGGAGAGTTAGATGTTTTTTAATGTATTCAATTGTCTCGTATACGCCATATTACATTTTCAGGCCCATTACACCGTATGTTAATGGCGATTTTTATCATCACCTATAATGGTACGACGGAGAGACAGCGAAGAGAAAGGGCGGATTTCAATATCAAAGACCAATGGAAACATCACTACCGTCAACATTCCGGAATGATCGACACGCGTAAATTCTCGAATCCGTCAATCGCATCATTTGTCGCGTCGTTCTTGTTCTTTTGTTTTTGTACATTAGGATCGCGCACTCGTATGGAAAAGGAAAAAAAGCTTGCGATTTTCTTCACAGCCGGATATTCCTCGAAGAGGATAAAGTTTTCCCATACGTATCGAAGAGCCGCGGGTACAATCGGTATATTCTGAAACTTGCCACACGTATCCCAATTAATCGTACGTCCATCGTATTTACTATTTCTTCTTTTTGTTTTCTTTCTTCCTCGTGTCCTCGTCTTCAGCTACGACGACACCGCTATTATTCGTCGCTACATCGGTCCAACTGCGTGCTGCTGAAACTGATCCAAGTGCCTCGATATTTCTCGATGAAGTTGCTCGGGCACGACACCAACGCTACTGAACAACGATCTCAATACATTGAGCTCCTCGGTTAATAGTTCGATTCTCTTTTTCAGCAGATCATTATCCTTGACCAACAATTTGACCTTTTCTTCGGTTTCTCGCGATCGTACCTTCGCCTTTTCGCGACTTTTCCTAACCGCGATATTATTTCTTTCGCGTCTTCTTCTATACTCGTCACTCGCTTTGTCAATGGATTTGCTCTGCTTTCTGGCAACCGCTGCGGCGGCTGCTGCCGCTGCCGCCGCCGCCGCCGCCGCCGCGGCTGCTTGATGCTGCTGATGCGACATGACAGGTTTCATCGGTACGCAACGACCAGCCTGCTGCTGATGAGGCTGTTGCTGTGGCTGTTGCTGTTGTTGTTGTTGCTGATGCTGCTGCTGCTGCTGTTGCTGCTGTTGTTGCTGATGTTGGGCATGCTGCTGCTGATGATGAATACCTGGATGTCCACCGGTCAGGGTGGAGGAGGTCAATGTAGTAAAGGTCGGCCCTCCATTGGCGAACGGTCCACCATTCGCAGGACTATAACCAGCGGGTGTATATTGCGGACAGTGGCGCCGATAATCCGCTGGATCGAGGGGTTCTTCCTTTATACTGGGTGAATCCGAACTCGAGCTGTTACTATCGCTGCAACTATTGCTACCTTGATGATAACTCGCACCACTGTGAACCGGTTGTGGCATGTACGCAAGTGTCGTTCTTGGATAACCAGTTGTTCTCGGATGTTTTATACCACCATTGCCACCCCCGAGCATATCGAGAAGACCATCGTTGAAGTGCGAATCATCGATGAGATGCTGGAGATCCAACGATATTTCCGGGGTATTTAGATCCGTCAGCTCGCCAGCCACTGCACAATGTTCCGCATATTGCTGATGAAGGCTCGCTTTGCTCGCCGACACTTTGCTTACGCCCGTACTACCGGTCTGCTGATTGTGATTCACTTGCAACGACGAATTGTTATTGCCGTTGCCACTATTGTTTACATTGGTCGTTGCGTTATTGTTATTGTTGCTACTGCTGCTGCTGCTACTGTTGTTACTACTGGCGCTGTTGTTGTTGATGATATTGTTGTTGTTGTTGTTGTTGTTGAGGATGTTGTTGTTGTTATTGTTATTGTTGTTGCTGTTGCCGCTGTTGTTGTTGTTGTTGTGGCCGTGGTTGCTATTGTTATTGTTATGGCTGTGATGGTGGTGATTGTTGTTGTTATTGTTGTTGCTGCTGCTATTGTTGTTGTTGTTGGTGGTGTTGTTATTGTTGTTGTTGTTGTTGTTTGCCAATACAATGGGTGATTTTTTAAGATCCCCGGCGACCTGGCCCTGAGCCTGATGGGCCGCTGATTCGTACATTACTGGTGATTCCATGCTACGCACACTCACTAACTCATCACAAATATACCGAACCTCTCGTTCTCCGTGAAATCACGATCTATTTCGTCGCACGGAAGTTTCTTTTTGGGAGCCTGTCGCTTCTTTCAAAACAATTTACATTCACCGCATGATATCCAGTACACCCAGCGGGAACACCGATATTGTCGAAATATGAATCAAACGATCGTTAAATAAAATAATAAAAAAACGAAAAAAAAAAAGAATGAAAAAAAACGATCGTCCTTGTCCACGTTATTCACTTCACCCTCCTCTCTTTGCGATCTTCCAATTATCAAAAACTTTCTTTACGAAGCATCGTTAATGGATCGTTGAATACGCACGATCTACGGCGCCACGCATAATTCTCGTACCGAAAATACAGTGTATTTAAAGTAGCAATAGAATAAGTTTATCGCAGTTTCAACGATGATCGTATACTTTTGAAATAGTACTTGCGTGCGTTTTTGTTTTAAAACGGTGGTGATACGTCCGCGAAAGTTACTACAACGAGAACGGGTATAATTCGCGTGCGCGCGCTTTAAACTTTTGCGATCGTCGTACCTCCGTATGATTGTGGATCAAAGCCGCCAAACAAACTCGTATCTGAAACGAACCGAGTGAGAGCTGGCGCGCGACTGACTAACGCGGTAGCATGTCGTAAGCTTTCAATGTGGCGCGCGCCAGCTCCCCGATGTGCAGTTAATACTTACGCATGCGCTTCAACACACTCTCGATCGCCTACTCTCGCTGCCCGTCTCTCCTCAAACTCTCAGCGCGCGCGTTCGCCTCCACGGTAGCCCCTCTCTTACAATTAGTTCCATGTTTTCCAGCGTATCCCCACGTCGCTCGGCGTCGGACCTCCATTCCAGCAATCGCACCCAGAGCTTTCGCGTACTCTCACTCTCGGCCGCATCATTTTTACCCTCTTGGAAGTGTGAACATTCATTCATTTCCTCGAATTATCGCGACGCGTTACGTTAAACGTTAGAATCGCTTGGTCGGAATCGCGAGTCGTTGGGTTTAACGGGAAAATGTTGGCGCCTTTTTCAACTTTTTAAACCAAAATCTAGATGATTCGAATTTAGCGAGCAAATGTGCTTTTTTCCTCTTACACATTTCAAGAACGGCGAAATTAGGCAATTTCAAAATTTCAAATGCCAATAAACTAGCTGCCATTGCGTCGATTCAACTCGTATTTTGTCTTCTTAAAAGGCCAAATTACTAAAAGCTTATTCTCGAAATCGAAACGTAGGTACGTCCGCGGATGATCGTTCTTTGGCATTTTATTGTTGTTTTTGCGTTGGGATAATCGCGTTAACGAGAATACAAGGATGAAAAATGATTTAGAAAAATAGCGATATCTAAAAAAAGTATTTATGTGGAGTAGAGAGTGAAAGAGAGAGAGAGAGAGAGAAATAGTTTATTATTCCTCTAAGATACAGGAAATCCTCTGGCACGCGATCCACATATATAGGTATAGGTACAATATCTTTGCAACACAATAAAATACAATATTATAAACACAGTATTTCATTGAACGCTATGATGACACTTATTTAATACTAAGAAAGCCAACAATGACGATTTCAATAACTCCTGCGTTAATTATAGGTAATTAAGTCGCGAACGAGTTTTACAAAAGTGCTTCTGCCTGAATTAAGACTCAGTGTTACAGGCGCATCGCTAGTTGCAAACGCGATCCATACTTTTGAAGTGAAATTTCTTATGGCGCGCTGGGAGTAAAAATTGAAGGCATTGAGACGCGAGTTACCGAGACGAAAATCTGTAACGATATCGAGACCTATGTGTTTCGATCTCCTCTCTATCCGTAGTTTTCCTTGGTAGGTCTTCCACACTCCGTTATCGGCCACTTGCCACTCATAAGTGACTGTGAAATGGATATACGCTTATTACAGGACATAGAGACTATACAGTCAGCCGATTTAAGTCCTTGGCCTATGACCATGAGTGAGACACTTGGCAAGGCATTTGGGCTATAAACAAAAAGGACGAGCCTAGCTCGTGATGCGATATTCGAGAAAAATCAAAAGAATACGAGTCTGATCCGTGGTGCCTCATTCGGAACGAGCAAAAATAAAACGAGTCACACTCGTGGCGTAATATAATCCTTCGATGCGCACTTCACACTTTTCGGTTATATTCCTCTCTTTCCCGCATACTACAGCGCGAGCAATAGGCAAATAGCGCGTAGGCCAAGATATTCATGCACCACTGCGTTTAAAATATTATTGGCCTCTACACTGATTTTAAGGAAATCATACGTTTTTTTTATCAAGCAGTACACTTTTTCTAGTTCTGATAAATATAGGATTTATTCATTCCATCGGCGTAATTTTTATACCAGTAAGGATAAAGGAAATAACGCGTACCTACTTTTAGTGTCGCCAAACTATTCGCACATAATTGTGTGGCAAAAATATGCGGACGGCTTAGTATTTGCCGATGCAAACCAATTCAATGTTTTTTGAAGCGCTGAACACAAAATAACGTCTTAAAAATCCAAGATCAACTACGAAACACGACGAGGAATATTTGATGGTTTGGGCTTGTATTTTAACATCAGGACTGGATGAATTAGTTTTCATTGAAGTCGTTTTAGACAAGAACAAATATTTGGACGTTTTAAAACATAATTTGCTAAAACGTGCTACAAAAATAAATATTCGTAAACATTTTTTATTTTACTGGAACAATCACCTCATACATAAAGCACGTATTGTTCAAGAATAACCATTGTATAATTGTCCAAACCTAAACCCAATCGAGAATTTGATAAGATCAGTTGGTTCGTAACATACGAAAAACACCAATTAGATCAAATGGTGAATTAAAAATGTGTTTAACGAAAGAATGAGGATGGATGTCAATAGGTTATTTAAAAAAAATATATTTCGAACATGCCAAAGCGATTTGAACATGTTGTGAAACACAGTCGGTATCCATGGTTTGTGAGATTTCCGAATATTGTTGCAACACTAAAAATACCCATTTATTATTTTGTTCATCTTTTCTTCTATAGGTAATGGCATCGACTGAATAAATAAAATCTATATTTCTAAGAATTTAGCAAAGGTGTACTACTTGGTAAAAAAAAGTATGATTTCCTTAAGGAGAGATATACACCTAGGAGGCAAAAAAAAAGGTTATTTTTGAGATTTTTTTGTAGGAAAAGTATTTAAAATTTCGGATTGTAGTTTGAACCAAATGAAAGTATACACATGCAAGAATATGTTTAATTTTTATTATTAAAAAATATCGAAAATATTTCGAGATATCGCATGTTCTTTGAAGCTCCGTAAAAAATCTTCATACGCGGTACCCACTGGCGTTTCTTCAAAAATCATCTGAAAAAAAACCAAAAAGATTATTAAACAAGATACTATAATCTAGTACTTGTCATAGCCGATTTTGAAAATATCGATTTATGACAAAATGGCGAACGTTTGAACATAAAATAATGATTTTTGGGTAAAAAATTAGTTATTATTCTGTTTATAAAAAAAAAACTAATGAACGAAAAAAACTCCTATGATACGTACTAGAAAATCGTGTATAGCATAAGAACAACAAATTTCAAGGCAATCGGTTCATTGGTTTTCGAGAAATGTTGGGTACCGTGTTTGACAATTTGGGAATAAATAAATGATAAAATTTGTCAACTTACATGGAATCATCGATACCAGGCCCATGCCTTGCCGTTTTCACCAGATATTCTTAAGACCTCAAACTTAAAGAAAATGCAAAAAAAAAAATGTTTTTTTTTCAACCGTCTAAGTGTATATCTCCCCTTAACTCAACTATACGTAGGTAATTGTACGGAGGAATACTGTTGTGAACGCAATGGTGTCCGCATATCCGTTGCAACTCACTGTATATAAAAATAATTCAATAGAATATGAATTTAACTGTCCAAACGTTAAGAAGTTTCAATTCAAACACGCAATGTTTTTCTCGACACACCGTAACACGTCGCGTTACATTTTTGAGGGCATCTAGAAAATAATCCCAAAGATTGGTTAAGCGTTTTTCTTTTCTTTTTTTTCTCTAAAATTTTCTCTAAAATTTTATGCTAGCGCTTCTACCAATTGCCGAAACACCTCTGGGCCCAGATCTTTGCCATAGTGATTAGCTCTTTCGGCGATGATATTTTAATCTCATCTATGCTTGTAAAACCTCGGGACTTTAAGGTTCTCTTAATTTTTGGGAACGGAAAAAAGTGCTTCATTACAGTGCGGCGTTTGGCCAAAAATTCACGAACGAGCGATCAAGCGTGAGCAGGGGCATTGTCGCGATGCAGAAGCCACGAATTGTTTTGCTGCAAATCCGGGCGTTTTCTTCGGATTGCTTTATTCCATTCTTACCCCAAAATTTAATCAATGATCCTTGATCCATTATTTATACGTACAAATGAAAATAAACCGCCGATCGTACCAAAACCCGTATTAATCTTTCGACAACTGACCAGAGATAAACCATGTAATATGGCTGAAAATGTGCCTTTATACTTTTCAGTCGTGTGTACCAACGCAACGATGAAAAAATCGAGCCAAACGGACGAATAAAATTCGAAAAATTACAAAATTCTCGTTATTTATTGGACCCACTACGTATGTTGGCCTGATGCTCATGCGTACAAAAGCCTTCGGATTTATTCGTGTACGCACCGGGTGAAAACAAGATAAAACAAAAAATATTGCATATACAAAAGCGCTCAAATAAACATAATTAAAGCATTGTTCTTTTTTGCAATCAGCCCCAAAATAAATTATATAATTTATTTTGTACCATTTCATTTTGGCTAAAAAACCGAAGGGCAGTTACAACCCGTTAATTGCGAGATGTCGGAAAAAAACTACGTATCCGCTAGTTTTCCATCATCCACGTGTATGCAAATTTACATCTCAATTGATTAAAAATTCTCGGAGATACGTACGTATGAAAAAAATGGATTTTTGCAACGAACAATGTGAAATTTGTTGTTGCCTGCATCGTTCACATCTCCAATATATGTATAATACGCGAACAAAATAAAGGTAGTTGTAATTTGAATTCTTTTTCTATCTCGTAGCATTGCAATGTTATCGACGGAAATTAAAGACATCCCGATTTTTGACGGTATATTTCACCCCTTAAAACCATTTTCCGAAGATAAAAAAAATACGTGTCCCTTAGTTTTTGATACTCTTCCATACAAATAAGTTTCAACAAAATCGGAGGGGTACACCAAAGTGATATTGCTCGTTAGGCATTCGTTAATTATTAAGAAATCTTGATCGTCGAGTTGCAATTAACCACCATGGCGCATCAAGAAAAGTTGCATGATAAAAACAAGCGCAACCCTCATGTCGAACGCGTCCTTGAGAAGAAGAATTGTTAGTCTTTCCTTTGCTATTCGAAATCCCTTCGCGTGCAACGATTGCGTTTGTGCCAAGGGGGACGACGATCGATCACTTTCCAATTATGATTAATTGATAGTTATATACCGCGTTGTAAGGCCTCATTCATACGTAAACTTACAATAAAAACAGTTCCAACTACGTTTTCATTAATAATGAAAAGCCTGTGAGAATAATGAAAAGTACTTTGGGAGATGGGTAGAAACGTCCGCGACGGCCTCTTGCGCGATTAGTTCGGAAATTTGCAAAATAACTCTTTCGTATTTTTTTTTAAATTGCTAATATTCGCGCCAATTTTTCACGGAATTACGAATTTCCGGAAATATGTTTTATAGATTTCAGGATAAAATATTTTACTCGGTTGTAATTAAGAGATACGAATCTTATCAACTCGATTCAACAAGGCGCGATATTGAGATGTAAATATTACGAGATCCGTGTATTCTCAAAAAAAAAGAATAAGTAAATAAATAAACAAACAAAAACAAAAAGAGTAATGGGAACCAAAAAGCCAATAAAAATGCAAGTAAAAAATAAATTGGTAAATTACATTAATTTACTAACAATAAGAACCATGCGAGTGTAGTTAAATTTTGTGTATTGAATGGCTTTTTTTGTTGTATTTGGTAGGTACTTGTAATATAAATCGTATCTTTATGTTGACTCTCCATTAAAGATTCGTGTTAACCAATAACGACTTGCGTTAGCCACATAGGTATCCGATATATCGTTCAATCGTCTAGCTGATTTGGCTACGCGATACAATTTTTTTGAAATTTAATGGACATTTTTCGTTTCTTATAACATAATATTGAATTGGATGATTTTAATTCCGAGGAAGATCGATGATACGTTGAGAATGCTTTGTTTCATAAATGCATTTGCCCGAGGATTGCCTACTCGTGCAGCACGAAAATGCCTATTTTTCACATTTTTTATATCTCGTATAATAACATTTTCAAAAACTCTGCCATAATTTCAGCATAACAATCGATCCCATGTACCTATATGAGGTATTATGATTTGCGATTAGAAATGTCGCGTGCTACGAAAAATGCACGAATGTATTAGTTAGTGTTTTTAAAATATCGGTGACTGACTGGTGGTGTAATAAATCGCTTATCAAGCAAAGAACGGCAGAAAGGCTATAATGATCAACCAGACAATGATAAAAAAGAAAAAAATCAATTATCGATGTCATCCGAATAAAACACAATTAAAATAATTATAAGTTAGTTGTAATCACACCAATTCCAATTTTAAGCAATCGACATTGATAAAACGTAGAATAACAGTTACGTTAATTATTTTTTACCTGTCACCTCTTATCAGTCAGTCTTTGTTTTAATACTGCGAAGCTACGGTCAGTCCTTTCTGCTAATAGCAATAATAATAATAAATAATTAGGTAAAAACCTTAACTTAGGTAAAAATTCAAAAAACCTTTGTCTATATCCGATCAGTCTGTCTAGGCAATAGCATTAAAAAATAGGCTATTATTAAATACCCGGTGTTCCAGTATTAAAGTTGCCCAACATCGCGGCGATTGTAACGCCGCTAGAATTTATCCGAGATCCCAGTTTTCATACTCCAATGAGCACCGCGGGCGGCGGCCTTACATCGAGACCTCAGAGTCCTCTCTGTACGAGTAGGTATTAACTCGACAGAAATTGGGGAACGTCGCACCTTACCGTCCGAGATAAGTTACCTTAGCGCCGAACTAGAAGCACAATTTGCTCATCAAGAATATAAAATTTCTCAAGCGGTAGAAATTATTAAAATTGGTTTATTGAACAATTTCGTGGCAAACACGAATTTGACAACGTCTAAGTCGTTCGAGTACGAACGGGATCTTTTCTGGGCTCAACAAAATTACGGTCAATTTGATCATCACTGCCCCACCTTCTTATATGCATTTTATTAAAAATTGTTTTTTCAATTAAAAATAATAATTAAATTCTCGATGTTTTAGGCCTCGGGAGAAAACGACAGTAGCGCCGCCACAGTTTTTAAACATGAAGCTAGGAAACGCTGATTGTGAGTGGAAACTGGGAAACGACGAACTTTATGGCTCCTTGTATCATTGTTAATTTTGATACCAACTTTGTGGAGTGACAAATAAAATTACTAGCAGCTCAAAATCAATCGTTTACAAAAGTATTGCTGATTCCCGCAGCTTTGATGTAAATTGTCCATTTGGGAAGAAGTTCTTTCTCACATTTTTTCTTTTTGCATCATCGAAGCTCTCTCGAGCATCCGATGTGATAAAATCAATTTTTGTGAGAAACAAGTATAAACATGTAAGCTTCTCTGTATGTGGAAATATGGGAGAAGCGAAAAGAACATTTACAACGCTAACTTCACGGATATCGCAACGTTCGCTACTTTCATGTTTCAAAACGGGCGGCGCTACTGTCGTTTTCCCAGGCCTAAAACATCGGAAATTTAATTGGTATTTTTAATTGAAAAAAAAAATGTTAATAAAACGCAAATAAAACGGTGGAGCGGGGATCAGGAAATTGACCGCAATTTTTTGAGTCCGGAAAAGAGCCCTTGCGTACTCGCACGACTTAGAAATCGACAAATTCGTGTTTGTCATGAAATTGTTTAATAACTTTTTTTTTTAATAATTGCTACCGCTTGAGTAATTTGATATTCTTGATGAGGAAATTGTGAGCAATTTTTTGAGATATAATTTAATAAGATTGTTTCTAGTTTCAGCACTAAGGTAACTTATCTTACCTTCCGATATTATTTAACTATGCTACATCATCAGTGAATAAGCATTTACCGATAGTGGTCTTAGCCTGCACGCGTCGACCCCAGATGGGGCCTATGTTCAAGTCTGACGAATACAAATACTGTTTCGTGCGACGCACACCGGCGACGCGAGTGTCCACGAAAAGTCGCGAGATCAGCCGAATTCTCTTACCGTGGTACTAGCCACAACAACAAAATTTGTACTTCACGATAAAAAGTTTTGTTCGGTATATATACAGCGCAATTAAACGGATCGTATTTCTCTAATTTAATCAGCGTATTTCCATCGAGTGCCGCGAAAGCATAAGACGATTAATAACTACCGTGAGGTGAGTTGTGATCGAATATCATAACTTTGGTGACGCGGCAAAGCTCCCTTTGCACTTGGGTCCGTTTTGTTGGGGTCCCAGTGCTCTGTCGTCGACCATAACTCACGAGGCAATAAGGATACAGACGCACGCGTATTGTTGTCATAAAATATTTCCAAAACGTCGTCTTCGAGCAGCATTCGTTACAAGATTACTGAAAAAATATACATACATTGTTTGGCGGGAAATGAAGTCACGTGCATCTCTAATATATCCGTATCTCCCGGTTGCATTTTTCACACATTCCATTCCATGTTTCAGAAAAGATTTTTTTTTGGTCCCAATTAACCTCTAATATTTATCATCATTTTTCGTTTTGTTTTTTGTTTTTTTTTTGTTTTCTCGTTCGTCTCTATATAGTACGGTCTTTTTTCCGGGACGATATTTCTACCGTGGCTGCCATATGCCACAAAATATTTGCAACGAAGCTTGCCTTGTTATTCTTGCATCGGGCACATTCAATTATTCCATTGTTCTATGGACAATGTTTGTCTCGTAGTCGATCTTTGCTTTGTCACATATAGCGGAATTACATCTCGATGTGTTGCAAGGTGTTTGTCAGGTTAACCTAATATTGTGCACAGTACCTGGCCATCGCCTATTCTTTTTTTTACGTCTAACTTTGCACGGGAGTAGATTGTTTTCTGTTACACATGATTTGTATAGTCAAACTAATTTATCTATCGTCTATATGTATAAATTTGTTACACTTCCCATATAATGAGCTTATAATTTCATTGGTATTAAAAAAGAATAGTATAATTGTGACTTGTGAATTTGTTAATTGTGACAGTTCAAAGTACAGGTATGAATAATTCGTCTTCATCAGCCTTTCAGACCCGAATGAATAGTAATAACAATATTAATTGATTATTTTTATAAAGCGGCATTGTGGTCTAGTGATTTGTGACTTCATTACTTTCTTTACATGTGCCATAATTTTGTCTTATATTGTAATTACAACTTAATAATTCCCAACATAAATGATATATATCCGATGAACTGTAATTGACATAATTATACGAAATATGTTTTCCGATATTAAATTTTCACTGTGGTTGGGGAAAATACACAATATCTGACTTATAAAATTAGACGAATATCGTGAATTTTTCATGCGCAATTGAAAGACGTTTTTTACGCAGTTGCAAACTTTCTCAGCGTCATCAACTTATCACTTGCGTAAATATATATAGCCAGGCAGAATCTGAAATAATTGTTCCCTCTCTCGCATCATAGATAATAATTATCAATTTTTGTTGCATCAAGTTCATAAATGAGAGCTGTTCGGTCAATAAAACCTAGTCCATTTGCAAAAAAATGCTCTCATTGGCAAAACAATTGATTTGGCCAGCCCCTGCATATAATTTCAACTGCTTTAGCAATATTTTTGTAATTAGTGTTATTTTAGGGTTTATGTCGTATTGTACATCACGGAATATTATACAAGTATCTAATTTTAAGCTCAAGAAGTATAATATAATCTCTTTTTACAAGTTTCAGTTCGATCGTGCAGGCAATCTTAACCCAAGTTAAAATAAAAATATAATCCAAAATGGCTGGGGAACAGCAGCAATTTTTTCTCAAATGGAATGACTTCCAAACGAATATGGTAACATCATTCAAACATTTGAGGGACGAAAAAAGTTTTACAGATGTAACATTGGCATGCGATGGCCAGACGTGCAAAGCACATAAGATGGTACTGTCTGCTTGTAGTCCATACTTTAAATCTTTGTTAGAGGTACGTATTTATATATGATCCAGCAATTTATCATTGTCACATGTTCGTATAACATTGTAATATATTACTTTGCATTTTAGGAAAATCCGTCCAAACATCCAATTATAATACTTAAGGATGTAGCTTATAGTCATCTTCAAGCAATATTGGAATTCATGTATGCCGGTGAAGTCAATGTATCGCAAGATCAACTGCCAGCATTTTTGAAAACAGCCGATCGGCTCAAAGTAAAAGGATTGGCCGAAGCACCTGGTGCAATTAAAAGAGAGGGTTAATTCATTACAATTTTAGTTATGGTACGTTTCATTATTCTTGTTGCTCCGATTTTTTAGACAGATGACATTGGATTAAGGTCGTATAACGTAATTCGTATATTAAGTAGTAGTGTTTCCTGACACACAGGCTTTATTTTCATGAAAAATATATTTTTTTCGAGATGCTCTCGTTTGAGGCCTTAAGGTAATGTGAAACTTCGTCGATGGATATGGAAATGGCAGTTGTATTTTCTTCTCCCAAATTCTCCCCAACCATTAATATAACAAGGAAAGTATGGCTGTACCGAACTGTACCATCGTTGGGTTGTATTAACGCTTTCGTTTCTTTTAACTGAAAGGTCAACCTCCTTACAGACAGTTGAATTCTACGGTTTTTAACCGTCTGTGGAGTTTTCCATTGCCTTAAGATCATATAAAACACCGTCTTATTGTTCGAATTCGAGAGAAATAATGCTATCGCTAAGCATGAAAAGAAACGAGAAGAACCATACACGGTACGTCTCGAATCAAGCGCTAAAAAGAACGCAATTGTCGATGGAACGTCTACGGATGCGAGTCATCCACTCAGTTTTTTAACTTATTTTTCTCAACAACTTTTTTTATTCTGTCACATTACTTTCACTGACAGATATTTCCAAATGAATATTTTAAGATGTCCCTACGATCCAGGTTGATTGTCATAACTCGTATTCTTAAAAAATGTGTTGCACAATGTCTAATTGTGAAAACATCGCATTGCGGAGAGAGTGGCCAGATAACAAAAAGATCAGTTGTGAACGAATGTTTTTGTTTCTGTGTTTACGAATATTGTTTTACAGTACGTCAATAGTACCGTAGTTTATCGTGGTTCTTTTGGCAATCCGTATTATTTATCGGTTATAATTTTCATGATTTAGTAATTGATCTGTTACACATGAGGCAAAGATTGTAATGTGCGCATTCTTCCGTACAACTTTTGAACAGTCACAAAAAACTCTCTTTGAGGATATAACTTTTTCAAGAGTGACTTTTCCATAGACAATTTGTTTTCAGTTACAGTTTTCTCTTATCTTGTTTTACCCTTATTGTCATGCGTTTCCGTGAATTCAGCTGTTGCCTTATGGAAACAATGTGCGCAGTGAGATTTGCAATTTTGTTGATTTCTTCAATAATGATTCATTCAACGAAAGTATAAACGTTCGTTTGAATAAAGCCTTCCCTAATTTCGACTTGTTCGTAAACAAAACTTTGTAAATTAATGAGAAGCATGAAGGAACAATAGACAAATGTGAATTCGTCAATTTTCTATTCTTTGTTTACGGTGAAAAATTAAAGTCCGCTAAGAATGTCTTTGAATTTGTTTTTGTACAATTATCCAAGCGACTCTAAATTTCATGCAATCGGAACTTCTCCATTTTTCTTTACGAAAGTAAGTACAATTCGCCGTCAAGTATCGATATAATACTGGTAGATGAGTTCTTTATTGACGCGTTGCCATTAATTGGAATTACACAATTTCGCGGTCTGTTAGTTAAAAATTAATGAGCGTTTATGTTTTGTGTAAAACATTTCTTTATGAACCACCTAAATGTCGTTCGAAATGAAAAAAAAGAACACTTAAGGATTTAACTTTGAAGTCCCGTATACTTTTGCAAACTTTTCTCTTGTTTAAAATAGGTGGTTAACGATACTCTCGCCAGGCCTTGAGCCGAGGCCTATGGGTGCTAAGACTTATAGCGCTATGTGGAATTTATTAACATTTATTGTGTATAAACAGGATGTGCTAACGACGCTATTCCTTTATTTCAGATTTTTTGGATGGGTGCGGACTGTGAACTGTGTAATGATTAAGTAAAGGAGGTAGAGTGGTTGGCTAAAACTGAAATGGAAATCTTACACGTTAGCCCATACCCGTGTGCGTCCTTGCGTGCACACCCACCTATACACGGGAACACGCACCCACACCCACACAAACACACGTGCGCGCGCACATACGCACCAATCATACAAGGACATGTACAAGAGAGCAGATAATACAGCAAGTCACCTCTCGATCATGACGAAGATCACCGTGGCCGAATAGTGAAATACAGATTTTTTTAAACCTACGATTATTGTTGACATTTTATCGATGATCTGCGAAAAACGAAGCGAGAAAAAAGAGAATACGATCACTAAAGAGTAAATGTTAGCCATCAGTCTTAATCCTAAGGCTAATACAAAAAAAAGAATTGCGCACTACCATGATCACACACATACACCGATTATATTTTTTAATGAGAGTGCCGCAGATTAAAAGACAAATAAGCAGGTTACAATAGTTTTATAACCCCCATTGACCATAACGTATGGTAGATCAGTGCGAATACACGTCATCGACACAACACTTCGAGTTATTCGCATTAATGAAAAAAAAAAATCATATGCGATAAGTAAAAGTCTCGTTTGTCCGTCGACTCGCGAATGCCCGAAAGCACGATTTGTCAGGCCATTTGGCTCAGCTAGTAGATGTTATTTCATGTTTCTATTATTCGTGAAACCCTAACAGACTTTATTCGTTATCATAGTAAACAAAAGTAATTATAAACGGATCATCATCTTGTATGGTCGGTAGATTGACAAAAGTCCCGGCCGTCCGTTTCAAGGGCCCTGCCTCAAGTCTGTGAGAGGCGGTATACTGTACAATTATTGATATTTTTTGCAATACAACGTAATAACCAATCATGGTCGAGACGAGATATATACGATTATAATATTTGAAGCTGATCTAACAACGGTTATCGTTCCGATAACCTTGATTTGCCCCAACCAAATACTGCCACCATTCTACCGGCGTATTTACATTATTAACGATAGATCAAATTTATTTATGTTAATAATATATTGAGGATTGTTGTCTTAAGCAGAGGAAAGATTAATGACCGAGAAACACGAAGGAAAAAAAGCTTCAATTCCGAGCTCTCGGTGCTTTATTCCTTTCGTTTCTATTTTCTTCAACATCGCTGCACCCGTAAGGAAAGAATGTTCAATACGTTGGGCCCTACTAACAGCAATGCAAAATAACGTAACATCATTGTGCGCATATAAATGATATTTACAAATAATTTGTTAATTCTTAGAAAGTGCACGTAATCAACACAATATGAGAAAACTGAGTACGACTACTGTGTCAGATCCGACGAAAATTTGACATGTCTTTTTTTTCGAGACTAAGTAAGTAAGCGATGGTCGATCGCCGAATCCGGTCGATTCGACAATCGGCCACCGCTTACAATTAATGATTTTTAGACTTGTATTATTAACTTCATCATTTCGGCTTTTGAGTCGCGAGTACTATCAAACAAGTGCAAGTCTTGGGCAAAATTACCGTTGATTTTTCTGTTTATCATCCGATGACTCGTAAATGATATTTTATTTTTGCGACTCAAGACCCCTGCTAATACTGTCATCGTTAAGTCTCCCGCCACGGGAAAACAGAATGTCGTAATTTGAAACGAAGATTGAATAGAGGCACAACCCTCCTCCTTTGTTTTAACTCAATGGTTAAATTATTGAGAAAGTATTATTATTTTATTATTCGAACGCCATACACAAACGTCGTATCCGATTATCATTGACAAAACGGGGCTCGAAAGTCAATCCTCTGCATAAGAGAATGTATATCAACAGCGTACACGTCATGACGGCAAGGTTGAGCGCAATGGAATCATCTCATACCTATGACCGTACGAGATTTGATCGTTTTAATCGCTAAATCCTCTATATTTTGGCGAACTTCATGGACTCTCGCAACGTTGAAACGCATTTATTGTCGATTCAAATACACGTCCAACCAAATTCAATTTGACCCTGAATGTGCAATTCGTTTTATATGCTATCACTGGTTACTTGGTTATGTGTGTAATGTATACAACCGGTCTGTATTTCAATTTTTCAAATAATATTTATTTTATGTGTATTGGAAAGCGCGATATCCAAAGAATGATCGGCGGACCGTTACCGATGGAAAACAAAGATTATATTGACTCAAACACAATGATCTTCCTTTAAATCTTGTTTTCTTTTCGGTCTTCTTCGTATCGCAATCGAACGCATTCTATGGATTTTTTTTTCCTGTAGCCCCAGGTCCTTACTATCTTCTAGCCGCTTAGTGATATTTTCGATATTGACATACTTTGGATGATGATAGCGATTATAACATGAATATGTTGAGATATAAAATAAATTGTGTAAATATGTGAGACCTTTCATCGACACCTGGCATCTCTTCGATATACACGAATAGCATATTCCATCATTGATCTCTAAATATTGCGGCATTATATTTTTGTTGTATCAATTTTTCAACAAATGTGTTTCGACGAGAACACGTTTTACGAGATAAAGTCTCCGTGTAAAGAAGGGGGTAACTGATTCGTAATTATACGAAAGTCTAGCTTTTAATAAAAATAAATGAAATATTTGCATGTAGGGGAGGTAAAAATCTATTTTTTCAAAAATATCTTTTATTAGTGTTATATTTCCAATTCTATCCCCTAGAAATTTCATTGATATATTTTCAAAATTGACAACCTTATTACCCCTAATCTGCTGCGTTCAACGATACGACACACACTCGTATACCTTAAGCAAAACGGCACAGGAATATATGGGAAATTTTTAGGAAGGATATATTTAACCTATGCGCTAATAATGATCCGATCAAACTGGTCATTATGACGTTAGTTCTAATTATGAGACTCATTTACAGTGCGTTTTATTCTGCTATTCAAGCTGAAAAATTCACTTCCCTTTGTATTATGAAATTGTGAGGCCGACATTTTGATTTCTAAATAAAAATGAATGATCGAAGAACGCGGTCCAGGGAATTACGAGGATCTGACGAGTATAAAAATGAAGAATCATCTAAGAAGATACTTCCGAACAACAACAATGCGGCGGAGAAAGACCGAAGGAGCACAACTACTTCAGCTAAGGCTGCGATAACTTCTTAACGAATGAGCTTAGGGCATAAGTAAGTTAGTACCTACTTTTATTTATAGTATAAAAACCTGTATCGATTGGTGCAGTCCAAAATACAGGTTTCTATTTAGAAAAAAGTGCAGTTACCCTTTTCTAACGCGTCGATGCACAAAAGTGCCTACCCATAGTTTCGTATTATGCACCACTTGATACCATTCAACTTTTACCAATTCCAACATTTTCTTTTATTTGCAATCGTTCAGGAGATACGGCCCACTACAGTTTTGTGGGCCATCCTGTATATATGATTTTAGAAGATATTAAAATTAGAAGAGTTTTTGGATCAATTTAACCTGGAAAAGATTGGTTCGAAAAATGCATACTCTCCAGGTAGGTACCTTTTCTCAACAACCATATGTTTGATTTTTATATTTTTTTGTGCGTTTATTAAAATGTTATAAAAGTTGTCTTGAGCCATTTTCTTGATATTTCATCTAAACATTTTTCGACGACGGCTCGCAATTTCTTTTTGTATTTTGATCACTTTCTTTACGTTCAAATGTATTTTCTCGGGTTTGAATCATTTTTTCGAAAAAAGAAAAGACCCAGCTCGACACACGGTTCATTTGTTATGTAAAACAAAAATTATACTAATATCGATGAGTAGATTATCCGAGAAAGCGGAGCTGTTCAATGAATTCTTGGGTGGTTGTTGTATCGAAACTTTGGAATCTTTTTGCACGTTCACTAACTGTTTTTCAGCCATTTCAGCTTTTCCATTTTTTTTGTTGTATTTTGTTACTTATGTTTGTTTGGTTTTTAGGAAGAAAAACGTATCCGTCTTACGCGTCCAAAGCGTTTCAATAATTAACTTTCCTATTTGATATTATACTTTTTTCATTATAATTAATAAATTATTTATCCAGTGTATATTATGGTTCTTAATTCATTTGTCATAAATCATATTCATAAATATTTACATACGGATACATATTTGTTTTTGTAGGAACGTAAGTTTGGAAAAATTGTGAATTTTTGTTAAAATGCTTGAAATTATTTCAATCTTCTTTCAACTAGCTAACTTCAAAAAACTATTTCACACACTTTCATTGCTTATAATTTCATGTGGTTTGCACCAACTATCAAGAGTGACTTGTGCTTTCAACGAAATTTTTTTGAATGCTTTTTTTGACTCTGCAATATGTCGAATCTCCTTAATCGCGTGCCGAATAGATAACTTTCAACGAATTTGGATTATTTAAAAAGAGAATGAAGGTATGAAAAATGAGAAAGTAGCTTGGTTGGTCTTCACAGGAGAGCACTCTATTTCAATGATTTTTAAGTAACTTTAAAATTACCTCCCAAATAAAATTCGAAAATCAAGAAATATAATCGCTCACAAGGAACATCACTTAGGTGTCCCCCTCCGATTTTGTTGAAACTTTGGTATGTGGTAGAGTATCAAAAACTAAGCTACACGTATTTTTTTATCGGCGCAAAAACGGTTTTAGGGGGTGAAACATACCCTCAAAAATGTTTTTTTTTTCATTTTTCGGCGATAACTTTCTAACGGTACGAGATATTAAAAAAATTCAAATTGCAACAAACCTTATTTTTTTACGTACTATACATTAGAGACGAGAGCCATACAAATAACAATAAATTTCATATTGTTTATTGCAAAATTCGAATTTTTTCATACGTATGAGAGTTATTCCTCCGAGAATTTTTAATCGATTGAAATGTAAATTTGCATACACGTGGAGGATGGGAATTAACGATTGCATGTTTTTTGTTTTTCCGATATCTCGAAATTAAGGGGTTGTAACTACCCTTCGATTTTTGAGGCAAGAGCATCGTATACTCAGCTAGCATTATGGAATTCCGGGGTAAATTCACGTCATTATTGACGTTTGTGTGCATGTTTGTAAATACCCCCCACCAAAAAAGTAAGGGGCGAACCACCCTTGTATTTATCTTTCTCCCACCCTCTATGAGAACGAGGTGGATCTAATTGAAGGAAACCTGTTCTATTTTGATGGTAACACAATAATCTAGTTAAGGTGTTTTTGCATTTTTCCAAATAGCAACCTTAAGGGGGTAAACTACCCTCTACCCGAACTTTCTTACCGAGGTCGTCTTTTCCCATTTAACACGTGTTAAATGGGAATTCAAAATATTTCTAACAATTCCGAATCGACGTTTCCTCATGTTGCGAACTCAATATGAGACCCTGATAGTGAGAGGGTAATCGAACCCCTCTCTATTTTCCTTTTCATTGGCGATTTAAAAAGTTGCCACGCTATTTTGATGAATATGGTTTTAGATACCTGTGGATATTTCGCATTAGTCTCTAATGGATTAATCTTTATTAATCTCTAATGGGTATTTTGCATTAATCTCAACAGGGGCCGGAGAAGGGGGACGTCGAGATTTGCTTCTTATGTTACGATTTGAGAATCCTTTATCTTTATACCTATCTCTAAATGATTTCAAGCCTCGCATGGCGTACCGCACAACTTGGCGCATCGCACCAATCGCGTTACGAATCCACTATTTCTATGCCCAACTCCAACGATTCCGAGGCATCGCACAATTCGTCACCTGCCTCGCGCCAGGTGACCTCACCTTAACGCACCGTACCTCCGAACCCAGAAGAGCCACGCGCGAACTCGGGAAAGCCCTATGATAGGTGTCACGGTTTGAGAATCCGTTATCTTTATACCTATCTCTAAACGTTTTCAAGCCTCGCCTGGCGTGCCGCACAACTTAGCGCAACGCACCAATCACGTTACGAATTCCCTATTTCTGTGCCAAACTCCAACAATTCCGAGGCACCGCACAATTCGTCACCTGCCTCGAGCCAGGTGACCTTCGCCTCCACGCGCCGAACCTCCAAAAGCCAGAAGAGCCTCGCGCGAACCCGGGAAAAGCCCTCTGATTGGCTCGCTGCCGCGCGTACACCGTGCCGCGGACAACACTTCTTGCTATCTTCATTAACGATCTTACTCACCCTAAGCACCCTTCCACTAGGTGACTCATCACACTACCCCTAAGTAGCCATCAAAAATTAGTATAAAAGGGCGACCTTTTGCACCAAGTAGTTAGTTACAATTTCAACGGGGACCAGCAACGCAACCACTTTGCGCAACAGAATCTGCGGAGCATTCTTGCTCGTCGCCTGTTTGAGTACAAAAGTTGTAAACTCATCGAGGCTAACATAAGCTTGTATATTGTACAGTAATCTTAGAGTCAAAAAGTAACGTGCTCGTGAAAAATAAAAGTCTGATAACTGAACTCGCGTCGACCATATTCTTTTCACTCCTCACCGAGACTACAAGAATCATCGTCGCATCGCATCGAGCTTCGTCAGATCACCAGCATTACACGACCAGCGAAAGAGTGAGTCCAATCTTTCTCATACAACCTTTCGTATAGGTCAAGATTGACCATCGGACTAGTCGAAAACCCCTCCGACGAATTGTAGTAAAGAAAAGGCGAGATTTCCGTCCCTGAAGGAAAGGGCTTAATTGCCTTGCCTCGAAAAGAGAAATCGAACCGTGTTACGCATTCCCATACTCGATAGAGTTCAGCGGATCGTAACACTTACTCCTCACTTTTCTAATGTTTATCAGAAACATGTTTTCTATACGTGCACGGATAAATACTTTTTCCACTTACTTTCTTTAATGAGATAATTTTTTTCATTTAAAGAAAAAAATGCACACATACAGATGCATTCCCGGTGTTTATATTAGACGTTTGCGTCATTCTTGTGGAATTTGTGCGACTCCGATCGCTCAGCCATAACGTGATATGACATGATATCTATGCGCCGACCTAGTTTTATAGTTCATTGAATGCGTTTTCGCAATTGATATCGTAAGGTAGACGGTAGTTTACCCCCTTAAGGTTGCTATTTGGAAAAATGCAAAAACACCCCAACTAGATTTTTGTGTTACCATCAAAATAGAACAGGTTTCCTTCAATTAGATCCACCTCGTTGTCATATAAGGTGGGGGAAAGGTACAAGGATGGTTTGAAAAGCAAAATAGAGAGGGGTTCGATTACCTTCTCACGATCAGGGTCTCATATTGAGTTCGCAACATGAGGAAACGTCGATTCGAAGTTGTTAGAAATATTTTGAATCGACCAAGACGTGTTAAATGGGAAAAGATGACCTCGATAAGAAAGTTCGGGTAGAGGGTAGTTTACCCCCTTAAGGTTGCTATTTGGAAAAAATGCAAAAACACCCCAACTAGATGTTTGTGGTACCATCAAAATAGAACAGGTTTCCTTCAATTAGATCCACCTCGTTCTCATAGAGGGTGGGGGAAAGATAAACACAAGGGTGGTTCGCCCCTTAATTTTTTGTTGGGAGGTAGCGAGGGCGGGGGTATTTACAAACATACACATAAACGTCAATAATGACGTGAATTTACCCCGGAATTCCGTAATGCTAGCTGAGTATACGATGCTCTTGCCTCAAAACTCGAAGGGTAGTTACAACCCCTTAATTGCGAGATATCGGAAAAACAAAAAACATGTATTCGTTAATTTCCCATCCTCCACGTGTATGCAAATTTACATCTCAATCGATTAAAAATTCTCGGAGGAATAACTCTCATACGTATGAAAAAATTCGAATTTTGCAATAAACAATATGAAATTTATTGTTATTTGTATGGCTCTCACCTCCAATGTATAGTACGTAAAAAAATAAGGGTTATTGCAATTTGAATTTTTTAAATATCTCGTACCGTTAAAAAGTTATCGCCGAGAAATGAAAACAAAACCCATTTTTGAGGGTGTGTTTCACCCCCTAAAACCGTTTTTCCGCCGATAAAAAACTACGTGTCGCTTAGTTTTCGATACTCTATCGCATACCAAAGTTTCAACAAAATCAGAGGGGGACACCTAAGTGATGTTCCTTGTCAGTGAAACGGCTTTACTTGTCAGGCTGACTGTTCATCTCCGCGAGGAACTTTTCGTAAGACATGATCACACGTACACTTACATACATGAAAAAACTTACCTATCGTTTATAGTATTGTTGCACATGAGGTATAGTCTGCGCTCATGACTGGGCAAAGTATCCCAATGTCCTTTATTTGGACCGCTAGACTAGAGCGAAGGGCAGACGGAACGCGATCATACGTTTCCCGTCAATAACGCGTTTTCTTGACCCGTTCGCGAATACTGACGAATTTACATAAAATTGGTCCCTTTCTCCTTTATCTAGAACAGTGTTTCCCAACCAGTGGTCCGCGGACCAAAGGTGGTCCCTGAGAGCCTCGGGGGTGGTCCGCGGGAGAGTCCGGTGACTACTTATAAAACAGTAATATTTCTCCGTGATTAAATCAAAATTACGATTTTCGTTGAACAAGATTAAGTAAATACATTCCTTCTGATGAATATCAGATATTTATTGAATTATCTTTAACATAATAAAATTATTAAAACATACCATAACTAACACAATCATAATAATTTTTGTATCATGTAGAAAACGAGTTGTCAACAATATAACAGGAGAACACTTCATGGCTAGGTCTGCGGGCGTCGGACAGACAGTTAGCAGTCAGTGAGCACGTGACTGTGATGTGTACAGTCACGTCATGTCTTCTAGCGCTGTTTGCAACAGTCGAACCGGCAACGCCTACTTAGTTGCTCAACATTGTTGAGCAACTAATTGTAAGTATTGTTGCTAAGTATTGTTGTAAGTATGTTGAGTCAACACTCAGTTTTAGCCCGCACTTCATAGCGGCGAGTCGTGCAGAGTAGTGTGATCCTGTTTTTAGTTGTGCTGTGTTTAATAACATTCTGTGATATTATTGTTTGTACTTATTTGTTATACTTTTTCCATTGAAAATGCCTCCAAAACGAAAATATGACAGCGATTATATTAAGTTCGGATTTACGGCGATTGAGGTAAATAAAGAGATTAGACCTCAGTGCGTGATTTGTGCTGCTGTTCTCAGCAATGAAGCCTTGAAACCTGCAAAGCTAGACCGCCATTTAAAGACAAAGCATGCTAACATAAGTGACCGGCCACCTGAATTCTTCGTTGGAAAGTTAGGAAACTTAAAGAAAATGAAACTAGGAAAAACCGGTGCAGCATATCAATTGTCTGAAAAGGCACTCTCCGCTTCATTTGAAATTTCGCATTTAATCGCCAAGGCGAAGAAACCCCACACGATTGGAGAAACACTTATAAAGGCATGTTTGATCAAAGCAGCTGAACAAGTTTTAGGACTTGAATCTTCTAAAAAAGTGCAAGATATTCCTTTATCCAACAATACAGTGAAGGCACGGATCGATATCATGTCTACTGACATTCAGGACCAGCTGGTTTGTGAAATTAAAAAATCTCCGTATTTTGGTTTGCAGTGTGATGAGAGTACAGACGTATCTCAATGCTGCCAGTTGTTAGATTGTGCTCGATATTTGGGAGAAGAGAACAACATAAAAGAAGAACTTTTAATATCATAAGAGTTGGAAACAACATCGACAGGAGAAGACGTCATAAAAATCATTTGTGATTACTTTGAGAAGCATGGCCTTGAGTGGAAGAAGCTAGCAGGACTTTGTACCGATGGAGCACCTGCTATGCTGGGACCCCGTTCAGGCCTAGCAAAATTAGTGAAGAAGAAGAACCCTGATACAGTTACGATGCACTGTATAATTCACCGTCAAGCATTAGCATCGAAAACTATGCCGGAAGACTTATTGAATGTCATGAAATTGGTCATAAAGATGGTGAACTTTGTTAAAGGTAGTGCAAAACACACACGTATTTTCAAAAAGTTATGCACAGCATTAGACTCCGAGCACGTGACACTACTTTATCATACTGATGTGCGTTGGCTGTCAAAAAGCAATATGTTGGCTTGCATATGAGGCATTTCGCATGAAGTCATCCAGCCTAAAACATAAAAATTTTTTAATCGTCTTGAAATTTGTATGATCGATAGTCCTATTGATAGTGAAGCCTCGGTAAAAATTTGAAGACTCTGGCTTAAGGGGTTGCCTAGCAATAGGGGTTCAAATTTCTACTATGTTAGCCGTCGTGACTACATTCCGATGTATTTATCTTCCCGATAAATACACCAATTTTAAAAAGTCATGAATGATTTTAAAAGCATTTTTTGCGTACTTTAAAAATATGTTATTTATATTTAACAAAATTAATAAGTTCATAAAAAATTCTTAAGGTTTATGTTAAAAACGACATTTTCTCAAAGATCGACCCCTTAAATTTTTACGAAAAAAATTTATAAAATAGTAGGATTCTTTCTGCATAAAAAAGTATAGGATGACCAAGATGGGTCGGGCCATAGTTTCCGAGATACAATGCGATTTAACAGTGGCGGCTTCTCCGCGCCGCGTCACGCCGTAAACTATACTGGGTACGCTCGAGCTCAAGTTCGAACGTAGCAGCCGCTCACTGATAAATCGTGCTGTATTTACAAAAGTATGGCCTGGCCCATCTTGGTCGTCCTATACTATTTTATTCAGAAAGAATTCTACTATTTTATACATTTTTTTTATGAAAATCGAAGGGGTCGATCTTTGAGAAAATGTCGTTTTTAACATAAACCTTAAGAATTTTTTATAAACTTATTAATTTTGTTAAAAATCAATAAAATATTCATAAAGTACGCCAAAAATGCTTTAAAAATCATTCATGACTTTTTAAAATCGGTGTATTTATCGGGAAGATAAATACTTCGGAATGTAGTCACGACGGCCGACATGGTAGAAATTTGAACCCCTATTGCTAGGCAACCCCTTAAGCTAGAGTCTTCAAATTTTTACTGAGGCTTCACTATCAATAGGACTACCGATCATAAAAATTTCAAGACGATTAAAAAACTTTTATGTTTTAGGCTGGATGACTTCATGCGAAATGCCTCATATATAACATATATTATATATATAATCTTATATATAAAAATGGAAGAATGTTTGTTTGTTTGATTGTCTGTCACGAGTAAACTCCTATACCATTCGTCCGGTTGCGATGAAAATTTGGTGAATTGTAGTCCGCACTCCCGAGAAGGTTTCTGCGTTAGTAGAATAATTTTAATTGCTCAAATAAACGCGTACGGGGCAAAACAAAATGAAGGGAGGAGCCTGCTTTAGAGGCTTCACAAAATCGATTTTTTTTCCATAAATGTCTTCCTAAACTATCCAAGAATGTGTCCCTAAAATTTCAGAATCAAATTCGAAATATTTTCGGAGTTATCGAAGAAATAGTGAGCAAGCGTCGAGCAGGTATACGAGCGGCCCGATCGCTCGGAGCGCGCGCGCTCCGCTCCTCGATCTATTGTACGTATTATAATCCAAAGGGACTATCGGTCCTTCGAGACACTATTAACTGTTCGTAGAAGGTTTTTATGGAGCTATGGTAGGGATAAAAGTATGTATTATAACGGTATATATGAGCTGGCTGCGTCGGCTTGGGCAAAGCTACATTTAGCATTTAAGTTCAGTTTTGATTTGTCTTTCGGCACGTGAACATCTTGAAATCATGCAGAGCTATCCGAAAGTGCGCAAATCTTCAAGTGAACGTACTGGAAAGCCACGGAAGCGCAAATTCCACGGCAATCAGTTTCATAATGTTTCGTCATCAGACGATGGAGAAGCTAATACTAGCCGTAGTGAAAACAAATTGGCGTCAGCAACTACGGACGATGTTATAATTTATCCGTCTTATTGCTATCGGATAATTGAGTTTGTCTCTGTGTTTTTAGCAATTTCTGAGTTAGTTATTTGCAATTCATGTAAGCAGGGAATAACGTTTGCCGAAAGCGGTCATCGAGTCGTTCAGTTCCACTGTGTGGCGCATCACACCGAAACACCTTCACTCAGGCATTAAAATCGTCGAGATTGCTGCTTACACCGCTGGAGGAATGTTCAATGAAGGCTACAGTGCAGCATTGAAAACCATGCAGTTACTAGATTTGAAAATTGGACAGCAATGCACCAATTTCGCCAAGAGCGCCGACAAGGAGCGCGTCACCCGATAAAATAGGCGCGCATCATTTTCAAGTAAAAAGGCCAGAACGAGACAAAATGGATAGTATTCGATATTAAATTCTCTTCTAGTTGAACCTAAAAAACCTTAAGAAAGTTAAGATTTAACCCACGGTTTAAACAATCTAAAGTAATTTTTTTTTCAATTTGCGAAAAATTCTTGAATTTTTCACTTTTTGTTGAATTTTCTTGGTTTAACTAGACGCTATACTATTGAAAAATAAAAATTTTTTTGGGTTCTTTGTTTCAGATGGAAATTGCGACTGCATCTTTCCCGCCGCACGACAAATGCATACTCGAGGCGGCTCGGCGAAATGCTTGCACCAAGCATAATATGACATATATTAGTTGATATCAGAGATGAGTAGGGAGATCAGCAACGGTCGACAAAAGTTGAAACCTGGAGAATTTGTTCTGCGACATCTAGGTGGCCAAAGCGCCAAGTATTTCGTGCCCTCGTTAAGTTGGCCGCAAGCTACCGTAGTCATATATATGGCGAAGGGATCATATATATGTGGGACCGGGCCCGCAGGCCTTCGACGACGCCCCTGAGGCGTGAGGAGCGAGAGACAGAGAAAAGAAAGAGGGAGTCCACAAAGAGCTTCCGAGCGACGAACTAGTACTACCTAATTAGCTTGTTAATTATTCAGTAAATTTTATACTTTTTATCCTTATTGACTCGTGCATAATTCTTCGCCTCACCCAACTCTGAATCCTACATATGGGGGCTCGTCCGGGATACTGGGTTTTCGAGTTGAAAGTTAACGCGAACAAAAGGTGCGAAAGTGTAAATCAGTCGAAAAACAGTCGAGGCGAAAAGTCGGAAAAGGCGTTAGATCGAAAAGTTGTCAAGTCGTGAAGTGGTCAAATCCAAACGTTGATAAGCCGAAAAGTTGTCACGTCGCGAAGTTGTCAAGTCGAAACGGTCAAGCCGGAATTTTCGAAACAATCAACCGTCGAAGTCGAAAGTGATACGGGTAAAATAATTAACCAAGTCGTGCGTTCGAGTAGCTAAAAGACGTTAGACGAAAAAAAGACGAGAAAGACGAAAGACGAAAAAAAAAGACGAAAGACGAACAAAGTAAAAGACGGAAGACGAAGAAAGAAGAACGTCGAACAAAAGAGACGAAGAAAGACGAACGAAGTAACCCGATGGTTCTCGAAAGATCGGGAAAACAGATAGAGGACAAAGAGGACGAAGCCGGCGCGGAGTCAGCGCAAGAAGAAGGGGCGCGAGCGAACGCTGTAAGAGAGAGAGAGGAAAGGCCGAACACGCGGAACAAGGACGCCGCGAAAACAAACACGGTGGACGAAGAGGCACGCGGTGCGAGGCGAAAAACGCTCACACATTCAACGCCGAAACAAAAATTGATGACAATGGCACAACTAAAAGACGAGCTGGAGAAGCTAGGGTTACCGACGTCGGGTAAGAAGGCCGAGCTGATTGATCGATTAGCGAAATACAAACAAATCGATCAAGAAGAGGCTGTCGTTAAGAAGACAGCGAAGACGACGAGGGTAATGAGTTATCGATCGAATCGCAAAACGAAGACGAATCAGAAGACGAAGAAGCCAATGACGTCATACCGAACGATGGACGAAATAGACAACGGGGGATGGCGGCAATCGACAGACCGGCGTATCACACGCTGAATTTATTCACAATTAAAGACGTCGAGGGAAGTATCTCCCATTTCTCGGGGGACGACAAACTAGCAGTTGAAAAATGGATCGACGAGTTCGAAGACATTGCAACGTTGCTATAATGGTCGGACTTGCAAAAGGTGATTTACGCGAAAAAACAATTGAAGGGATCCGCGAAACAATTTGTTTCGCTTCAGAAAGGTGTAAAGTCGTGGAAGTTATTAAAAAAGCGGCTTTTAAGTGAGTTCGAAACAAAGTTGAACAGTGCGTTAGTACATTCGCAATTGTCGAAACGAAAGAGACAGTCGAATGAAACGGCGAGACAATACGTGTACGCGATGAGTACGATCGCGAGTCAAGGAGACGTCGAGGAGGAAGCGGTGATGCAATATATCATCGACGGGATCCAGGACGGCGAAGCGACGAAGACGATATTGTACACGGCGAACACGATTACAGAGCTTCGAAAAAACATCGAACGGTATGACAGAATGAAGGAGAAAACCGGGGGTCAGACGCAACGAGACCAAGCGAAAAACAAGTCGAGAGTGCCAGCCAAAGACAATAAAGGTGACCAACGAAAAAACGAGAGAGAACAAAAATGTTTCGGGTGCGGCTCGAGCGAGCATCTCGCGCGCGATTGTCCAAACAAAAATGACGGACCGAAGTGCTTTAATTGCAACAAATTCGGACACATCGCGGCAAAGTGCGAAAAACGCGAAAAACCGCCAAACAATGCGAAAACGGTGAACGTAGTGACGCGAGCGGCAACAGATGACGAAATAGTGATCGAGGTCAACGACGTGCAAATACGAGCAATGATAGATACCGGTACCAAGCACACGTTGCTGCGACATAGCGAATACGTGAAAATCGGCAGTCCAGCGTTACGAGGGACGACGGATATTCGAAGGATTCGGAAGTGCGCACGTCAAGGCCATTGGGACTTTTCGTACAACAATCAAGGTGCACGGCGACGATTATAACGGAGAGGTCTACGTCATCCCCGACTACGCTATGAGTCACAGCATGCTAGTGGGAAAGCAACTAACGAGACAAATGGAGGTGATCATGCGAGGAGGCTCGATCACGATCAAAAAGTTGGCGATGAAAGAAAGGCGAAACGGCGAGGAGGAACAAGGCGAAAAGAAGAAAGAAGATGAGACGACGACCGAAGAGGAGAGTGATGGAGACGCCGCGGTTCGCGAAATGAGATTCGTGAATCTAGTCGGAAAAAGTGAAATCGACGTTGACGAACGATATCGACAACAGATCGAAGAAATGATCGAAAAACACATGCCAAAGAAGGAGGTGGTCACAGACGTCGAGACGAAGATTTCGCTGCAAGACGAAACGCCGGTTTGCCAGAGACCTCGACGATTGGCAGCTAAGGAGAAGACGATCCTTGATAAACAGGTCGACGAATGGCTGGCGGAGGGGATAATACAGCCGAGTAAAAGCAAATACTCGAGCCCAGTGGTCATAGTCCCAAAGAAAAACGGAGAATACAGAGTGTGCATCGATTATCGGCAATTGAACAAGAAAATTGCACGTGATCGATTTCCTATGCCACTTATCGACGATCGTATAGACGCACTGGCGAACGCAAGGGTATTCTCAGTACTGGACTTGAAGAATGGGTTCTTCCACGTCCCGGTTGCCGTCGAAAGCCGAAAGTACACGTCGTTTGTGACACCGGACGGACAGTACGAGTTCGTCAAAACACCGTTTGGTCTGTGCAACAGTCCAATGTCATTCTTGAGGTTCATCGACGAAGTGTTTCGAGACTTGATTCGACGAAATATGGTGTTCACGTACGTGGACGACTTAATTATCCCTGGAAAGAACGAAGAAGAAGCTTTAGCAAATTTAAAGGAAACGTTGTCAGTCGCGGAGGAGAAAGGATTGTCCATTAATTGGAAAAAATGCACATTCCTGAAACGACGGGTCGAGTATCTTGGTCACATAATCGAAGGAGGAACAGTGGGTCCATCGCCAACGAAGGTCAAGGCAGTGAAGAACTTTCCCGAACCAACGACGAAAAAAGCAGTCCAGAGTTTCCTCGGGCTGACTGGGTACTTCAGGAAGTTCGTCCGCGATTATTCCAAAATCGCAAAGCCGCTATCGGAGATGTTGAAAACAACACAGAGATTCCGATTCGAAAATGCTGAAAGACGAGCGTTCGAACGATTGAAGCAGGTTTTGACGAGTGAACCAGTGTTGCGGATCTACCGCCCGGATGCAACAACAGAGCTTCACACCGACGCGAGCAAAGATGGCTACGGAGCTGCACTTTTGCAGAAAGGAGAAGAAGATGATCGGTTCTACGCGGTGTACTTTACAAGCCGAAAGACAACGGAGGCCGAGAAGAAGCTGCACTCTTACGAGCTTGAGGCTCTTGCAGTACTACAGGCCGTGAAGAAATTCCGAGTATATTTACTGGGAATAAAGTTTACACTCGTGACCGATTGTTCGGCACTCCAAAGGACGCTGAGCAAAATCGATATTTCACCGAAAGTTGCACGATGGGCATTAATGCTGGAAGAGTTCGAGTACGAGGTGGAACATCGGGCCGGAACTCGCCTGAAACACGTCGATGCCTTGAGTCGATATCCGGTGATGGTGGTCGAAGATCGTGTCACGCCCGTAATCAAGAGAGAACAAGATGCCGAAGAGAGATTACGAGTCATCAAGAAGGTTTTGGAGACGAAGTCGTACGAGGATTATTCGTGCGAAAATGGAATCTTGATGAAAAGAGTCAACGAGAAGAACGTCGTTGTGTTGCCGACGAGAATGCACCACGAGGTGATACGCAAGGCACACGATAATGGACACTTCTGTGTCAAAAAGATGCTCGAACAAATCAAAGCCGAGTATTATATACCGAATTTAAAGGAGAAACTCGAGGAGTATGTCAGTTGCTGCGTACGATGCGTATTGGCCGAGTCAAAACGAGGAAAGAAGGAGGGAGAGTTGCAGACGATCCCGAAGGGTGATATTCCCCTTGCAACCTATCACATCGACCATCTCGGGCCAATGACAGCAACGGTGAAGATGTACAAGTACCTGCTTGTAGTTGTTGACGGATTCTCCAAATTCGTTTGGATTTATCCGACGTAAACAACGAAGACGTGCGAGGTGCTGGATCGATTGAAGAGCCAACAGAAGATTTTCGGCAATCCGGCGCGAATTGTGAGTGATCGAGGAACAGCATTCACTTCCGCGTATTTCAGGGAGTATTGCACCGACGAGAACATCGAACACGTGCTCATCACGACCGGCGTTCCACGAGGCAACGGACAGGTCGAGCGGATCAATCGGATCATCATTCCGATCTTGACGAAATTATCCCACGAGAGTCCAGATCGATGGTATCGATACGTCGATAAGGTACAGTGCGCCATCAACAGCACGTATCAACGAAGTGTGGGCCTGAGCCCATTCGAGGTGCTCTTTGGAGTGAAGATGAGACAAAAAGACGATGTCGAAATACTCGCCTTGATCGAAAAGGAGGCGGTCCAACATTTTGACGAAGAGCGCGAAACACTGCGAGCCATCGCGAAGGGGAACATCGCGAAAATTCAAATAGAAAACAAGCGGACACACGATCGAAACTGTAAACCCGCAACGAAGTACGACGTCGGCGATTTAGTCGCAATAAAACGGACACAATTTGGTCCTGGGTCAAAATTAAGGGACAAATTCCTAGGTCCGTATAAGGTGACTCGAGCGAAAGGCAACAATCGTTACGAGGTGATTCGACAAAGCGACGGAGAGGGCCCGCGAATTACAACGTCATCCGCTGACCAAATGAAGGTGTTCAAGGGGTATTCTCCGGGGACCGGAGAAACGCAGGAGAGGCCGGATGTGGGACCGGGCCCGCAGGCCTTCGACGACGCCCCTGAGGGGTGAGGAGCGAGAGACAGAGAAAAGAAAGAGGGAGTCTACAAAGAGCTTCCGAGCGACGAACTAGTACTACCTAATTAGCTTGTTAATTATTCAGTAAATTTTATACTTTTTATCCTTATTGACTCGTGCATAATTCTTCGCCTCACCCAACTCTGAATCCTACATATATATATAATTTGGCGGTCCGTATACGCAGGTCGGATGTTTCCGTGAATGAGACAGACGTGCAATGATGACATATGTCAATATTTCTAGGCTTGTACGCGTTGCTCGAATGTTCTGAGATCCGAACGAGCGGAATATTTGAAGGTCCGCATGTACAACTTGTGTAAAGCCGCCGATTCCTTTTTTATTCTTTCAGCTATCAAATCTGTATAGACGAATTAGAAATTTTTTAAACAAAATTAAATAATGTGAAAGAAATATAATTTATCATCGTCGATCTAGCTCCATGAAGCTAGGTCTTCATTGTTTCTTGTTATAGCAGGATATTATTTTGCAGAAATAAAAGAGACTTGGACTAGCAGCGCGAGATCGCCACGGCTTTTTCTTTTTTTTTCGTATTATGTATCTGGCTCCATTATTTTTACATATTTCAATTGCAGTCAAAAAGTACGAAGACGGGTACATAATTTTGTGAAATTTGATGAATCTCAATCTGAAATTGATGAATCTGAAAAACATAATGGAACGAATATCAATTTTTTCGATCGAGGGTGGTGTGGAGATTAGCACTAAACATTGAACTACCGCTCGCTAGTAGGCAAATGACAATCGGTCACTACGCAAACAAAATAATACATAGTCTCGAATTATTACAGCGTCTATTCGCACAAAGATCTCTCATTTTTTCTACTGTATTCGGCTCCATAGCTAGATACTTTTTAAAAAAACATAAGCTCTTCTTAATAAACTTTTTGTCACTTCATAAGAGTTTCGTTTATTCTTATTCTCAATTGAATTCACAACTTACATCAAATGTCTAGGATTTAATAAAATAACAAATGACTGAAGGAAAAGGAAAATATTTATACATTTAATTAACAACTCGACAAGCTTTAGTTTTTCTCGATAGTTCAGAAAATATACATATAATGAAGCCAGATTGGTCGATTGTTTATTCATGAGATACTGTAAAAGCTGAAAAATAAAAAATCATTCATGTTGCGGCGTTCTGGCGCTGCCAGTCCAAGTCTCTTTCATTTCCGCAAAATAATATCCTGCTATAACAAGAAACATTGAAGACCTAGCTTCATGGAGCTAGATTGACGATGATAAATTATATATTTTTCACATTATTTAATTATGTTTAAAAAATTTCTAATTCGTCTATACAGATTTGATAGCTGAAAGAATAAAAAAGACATCGGCGGCTTTACATAAGTTGTACATGCGGACCTTCAAATATTCCGCTCGCTCGGATCTCAGAACATTCGAGCAACGCATACAGGCCTAAGAAATATTGACATATATGTCATCATTGCACGTCTGTCTCATTCACGGAAACATCCGACCGGCGTATACGGACCGCCAAATTATATATGACGGAGGAAGATGGATCTCATCGTCATCAGCAGGATCCATACTTCTTGATTCAAGCTGCGGGCGTCTGTGGGTGATGTTGGAGCAACAAAGCTCAGTAATCAGATCAACACAATTATATTCTCTGAATAATTGTTTAGTAGGTAAGGACAGATAGCAGAGGTTATAGCTAGGAACGCGCGACAATTTCAATATTCCACTCTTCAGGCAGGCTCCTCCGAGACAAGTGCCGGGCGCACCGCTCAGTCGGGAATCATTGACTCCGTCGAGCGCCAATAAATGACGCTAGCGTTCCCACGATGACTCGATTGCGATATATATATATATATGATGCCTTCGCCATATATATGACTACGGTAGCTTGCGGCCAACTTAACGAGGGTACGAAATAGTTGGCGCTTTGGCCACCCAGATGTCGCAGAACAAATTCTCCAGGTTTCAACTTTTTTCGAGCGTTGCTGATCTCCCTACTCATCTCTGGGCGTATACGGACCGCCAAATTATATATATATATATATGATCCCTTCGTCATATATATGACTACGGTAGCTTGCGGCCAACTTAACCGGGGCACGAAATAGTTGGCGCTTTGGCCACCCAGATGTCGCAGAACAAATTCTCCAAGTTTCAACTTTTGTCGAGCATTGCTGATCTCCCTACTCATCTCTGGTTGATATGTAAGATTGGTTGACATATAAGAATGGGCGCATTCAGCGCACGGAACAGTTCTGTGATCGCTCACTCCACAACGCTCTTTTCCGCTGAATGCTTTGCTCAGTGAGCAATAGTTGTGCCAATGCAGCGGAAAAATTTTTGCTCGAAAAAATGGCGTCCGCTCACGGAACATGTTCTGGGAGCGCACAACTGTTCCGTGCGCTGAATGCGCCCATTGGTTCAGGTTAATCTGTACCAACGAATTCAGACGACTACAGAAGGAATATGCCTATCCTTAATTTGTAACGTCAAATGGTGTACCCCAACGAGCTTGTGCACCCCAATGACTCGCGTCGCTAGTGTCGCTATAAGTATGTTTAGGTCAGACGGACACGCTCTCGTATACCTCACACAACCTTTTGGCGTAGCTCCGCCTCCTTTCTCACCAATCACGTACGAGAAAGCACGTCTTGCAGTCTATCTCGCTTTTTCTAATGCGAGATATAGGTTGGGGTACACATGCCGTCTCTCTCTTTTTCTGTGCTGTTTTAATCTCGGTTTTTCTAATGCGAGGTATAGGCTGGGGTACATGTGCCGTCTCTCTCTCTCTTTTTCTTTAGTGTCTATCTCGCTTTTTCTAATGCTAGGTATAGACTGGGGTACACATGCGGTTTCTCTCTTTTTCTGCACCGCTAGTGCCGTATCCCAATGAGTCGACATACATAATATAGACGCTCAGAACCTTAATAACCACCTAATATAAGTTCAAATAATTTTAAATAATAGGTTATCTTTTACATATGCATTATAAATTAGCTGAGAGTAGACACGGATGTAGAAATTAAAACTCTTAGCATATTTCATAATTCTTTTTCGTTAATATATATGAAAAATAAAGTTTATCTATATGCAAAAAGCAACAAAACAATTAAAAAAAACATAAAGATGACAAATGCATTCCAGGGAGATTCGATCGTTCGCCTCTTACAATAGAGTTGAGAATTCAGAGACGACAGGGCATTTACGTTCTCGTGGCTCCGCCCACAGAGGTGGGTACAATATCGGCGTGACGTCACGATCAACCGCTGCGACACCAAGTGGCAGTTTCTGGCGGAGAAAACTTTGCTTCAAATGAAGGATAGGCATATTCCTTCTGTAGTCGTCTGAATTCGTTGTCTGTACGTTTGAACTGTAATGTCACTGTCAACGTCCCGTACTCGAATGGTATCGGCTTGCCAAACTCAGCCCTTATATCAATCATTATTGTTTGAGAACTAGTACGTAATAGAGGAATATAGCGTGGTGGTGAGAAACTACTTATCTTCACCGACCCGTAATTACGATTATCAGCGGCAGCAATTGGTACGACGCGTAGCAGCGGTATATGCACATCTCCTGTGACATAGGGCTCGCAGATATCCGTATAAACGTACATCATATTTGGGGTCCCATGGGCCAGGTTGGCTGGTCTCTGAGCAGTGTACTCGCTCTGGACTACCACATCCTTAGGCTCGGTGAATCCTAAAATCTTGTTCAATACGTCGGAGAAGTAGAATGAGTGTTCTACATTCTTACACGATTCACAGATACGCGTGACCGCCACATACCCGTTGCGATAATGCATAAATTTCAGATGACCCGCAACATACGATGCCTCGTATTAACGAGGCATCGTGGCTATTAAGCCTCGAGTAATGTGTCTATGTTGAGGTACACGCCAGGCGGTACGCAGATGCGTTTTTCCTTAAAGTCGGTACTTGCCATGCTACCAGGTGCTACTGTGTTCGTTATGACATTCATAAAGTTCCACTCACCATCGGGCGGTACATGCAAAATCGTCGTGAGTATGTGTATTTCAGCTAGAGAAACAGCCCTGCTGCCGTGAAGAGACATACATTGGGGTAAATGTGTGGTATAACTTGTTGTCACATTATCGGGATAATAATTCATACTACTATTACGAGGTAAAACCATGTAAAACTCCTCCTTCACTTTGCTGACGACTGTTTAGACTCCTTCGGTTGTCCTCTCGATAACTCAGGCTCATAAAATATACCGTTGATATCCTCGCCGTGGAGATCACGCAGTATGTATATCACAGGCCAAATATTGTGTGAAACACGGATAATCTTAAATAACTCGCTGCTCCAATCACGCTCGTAACCTTTTAGGAAGGCAGCCTTCGCACTACTGATGCGCATGATGTCGCCCCCGCTGTATTTGGGCGAGTAATTCTCGGTTCTTTTGCTCAGGAGCCATTTTTATACCGCTATACGTGGAGTGATTGTATGCCGAAACGATGTTCTGCAGAACGTCTAGGTAACATTTTTTTCTAGAATACGTTAAATACCTCCACATTCTTTCTTTCAGTGTTCTATTGAATCTCTCGACAATAGACGCTTTCATATCAGGGTTTCGCGCAACACGGAACTGTACGTTCTTTTTCTTTAAGAGAGCCTGGAATGCACCACCGGTAAATTCTTTACCCCTGTCCATCTGTAGATAAATGGGTGATCGACCGTTACTATTTTTTTTTAGATAAAATGAGATCAAACGCGTTGGCTGCAGATGCAGCAGACTTGTTACGTAAATCACCGAAAATTACAAAATCTTATATTAGAGAGAACTCACAACATTCATGAACACATCTTCAGACATGACGAATTCCTGAGAACAATCACATCACGATCTTTAATCAACCAAGATAACATAACGGATCAATTCCATCAAAAAAGAATAAAACAAACACAAAAGAACAATCTCCCAAACACAACAATGAGTTAAGAACAGGATACAAACAATAATCGACACAGCATAAACAATAATTAGACTTACGATCCACTAATTAACATTGAATCAACTTTCTGAACTAACAAAATCAAAGATTGGCTCATCAATCTATCAAACATAACTATTCCAACACACATATCTACCTTTCTGTCGCTTGGAGAAAAATTCTGCTTCCCATACTTAAGACGAACTGACATTAAATCATACATCTACAATTCCATTTCTGAATTTGAAAGCAAAATATTATACCTACTAGAAGAACCTATACAAAAAGAAATCAGAACAAAATTTACGAAAATAATTAACAAAATGAACATACCTTCTGCATACATCAACACAAACAAAATCATCCAAAATACATACACATTTCTTAAAAACAACCCTGAACTAGTAATCACAAGAGCCGATAAAGGAAACTCAACAGTCATGTTAAAGAAATCAGACTACATTACAAAAACGTACAACTTGCTCGCAGATACAACTACTTACGGAATAACAAATAAAAATCCAATCAATAATTTACATAAAGGAGTCAATAATATCCTCACTAGATGAAGAACATTAAAAATTATTGATGAAACGAAACATAAATACTTAAAAGCAGAAAACTGCAATTTACCTCGTCTATATTGTCTTCCGAAAATTCACAAAGAAAACTACCCACTTCGACCAATAGTGTCATCAATCAACAGCCCAACACACAACATAGCAGACTTTATACAATCCAATCTCTCAAACCTAATAAAGACAATTGTCTCTTACATAAAAGATAGCTTTTCTGTCCCAAAATTAGTTTCAAATATCACCATTCCTTCTAATTATAAACTTGGTCTAATTTATTTTCAGAAAAATTTCCGCTTAATGAAATAATTAAAGCAATAGAATTCATTATGTTCTTCACCTATTTCACTTTCCAAAATAAAACCTACCAACAAATCTTCGGCATACGAATGGGCTCAGCCATTGCCCCATATCGCTCAAACATGGTTATGATAGACCTAGAATCTAAATGTTTAAAAAACCTCAAATTCACATTACCCATATATTGACGGTTTAGGATATTATACTGGAGAGAATTAGGTGAAAAGAATATGAAATCAGAAAGCTGAACAATTTTCTTTATTTTGATAATCACGGAGACAGGTAGGTGAATCAGCGCGATTCCTTTTCGACTGATTTATCGTTTTGCACTTTTACTCTCTACCGCGCTCTCTCTCTCACACACACTCTCGCAACTCGCTCGTTACAGTTTTTGCCCCTACTCCGGTCCTTGCCGAGGATTGTCGAGCGTTGTCGAATTTCACGACAATCGGAGCGAGTTGCTTCCTTAAGCTCCCACACACACGGACAACGCGCATCAAACCTATTCAACACTTCCACCGTTTGTACGCGTTTTGTTCGCACTCATACCCATACTTTCTCGCAACTTGCAGAACCGTTCCTTTGGCAGGGCCTTTGTGAAAATGTCTGCCTTTTGTTGTTCCGTTCTTACATATTCCACTCTTAGTTCTTTTGACTCGACTTTTTCACGAATATAATGATACCGAATTTCGATGTGCTTGGTGCGTTTGTGGAATTCTGGATTCCGTACTAACTTTATTGCACTTTGGTTATCAATAAATATCACTGTTTCACTTGCACACGGACATTCGATATCTGACAAAAGTTTTCTTAGCCAAATTGCTTCACGTGACGCAGCTGAGGCTGCGACATACTCGGATTCTGTGGTACTGAGAGTTACTAATTTTTGGCGCTGACTCGACCATGTCACGGGACCACCCGCCAGCTGAAATAAATATCCGGTCGTCGACCTCCGCGTTTCCACGTCTCCAGCATAATCGGCATCGGAATAGCCGACGAGATTTTTCACGCTTCCACCTCCACGAAACTCAATACCATAATCTACCGTGCCTGATACATACGCTAATATTCTTTTGACCGCTCGCCAGTGCTCGCTATTATTATTATTCAAGAATTTGCTCACGGAATTCACCGCGTATGCAATATCGGGACGCGATACAATAGCGAGAAACATTAGTGACCCGACGGCTTCTCTGTACGGCACTTTTATTTTTTATTTTTCTTCCTCGATCGCAGGACGCAAGGTTACATTTGGATCCGACGGCACACTCAGCGATTTCGCTTCGCTCATCCCGAATTTTTTGATTATTCGTTTCGCGTACGTGCTTTGGTGTACAAACACCACTCTCTCCTCGCGATTTCTCTCGATTTGCATGCCAACGAACAAACTTGTATCGCCTATCGTGATTTCAAACGTTTTTCCCAGATATTCTAGCACGCTTCCGAGCGCCTTACTTGACTCAGCCGCGACTAAACCGTCGTCCACGAATAGCGCTAAGTACACTATCGATTTCTCAATATTTCCCACGAAAATGCATTTATCTGCTTCGGTTTCATGAAAATCAAACTTTGATAAGAAATTACTAAACTCTCGGTTCCAGCATCGCGGCGACTGCTTCAGTCCGTACAAAGACTTCTCGAGTTTGCACACTACGTTATTTCCCGCACTGGTTTTTACACTGAGACCTTCGGGAATTTCCATAAAGATGTCTTCTTCCAGTTTACCATACAGGAAGGCTGTCTTGACGTCGAATTGGGCCAATTCGAGATCCATCTCTGCGACCATCGCCAGTAGGATCCTCAGTGAATCATACCGGACAACAGGAGCAAACGTTTCAGTAAAATCAACGCCTTTTTTCTGCATAAACCCTCTGGCGCACAACCTGGCTTTGTAACGATAGTCGTTTCCTTCACTGTCCTTTATTACTCGAAATACCCACCGGGAATCGATGACCTTCATCGACGACGTTCTCGTAACTAACGACCAGGTTTTGTTTACCTCGTGTGCGTCGAGTTCCTTCTCGATAGCCTCGATCCATTTCGGAGCCTTGTTGCTCGTCATCGCCTCTTCAAATGTCGCTGGTGCGTCGTACTCGACTACGTTTGTTTCGTAGCGAGCTGGTCGCTTCAGTGCTCCTCGATCTCTCAGATTTCTGACGACTTCCACCTCTTCGTTCGCTAGCAGAAAAACGTCGTCGTCGTCTTCTTCTTCTGCGTTTCGTTCCTCGAGTTCGGCCTGTTCACCATCCACATTCTTCTCCAGGTTCGGGAGGATTATTTCGTCGTACGAGTCGAAGTCCACCAGTCTCGTGATATTGCCGACTCTTTCTCGAAACACGACGTCCCTTGAGACTTTCACTTTCTTCGATTCCGGATCATATACACGATAATTCGAAGAGTTTCCTTCGTAGCCTACCAGGATCATCCGTTTTGCCCTGGCATCGAGCTTCGTTGTCTGTTGCTTCGGAATATTCACGTACGCTTCGGAGCTAAAAATACGTAGATGCTCTAGGCTCGGCTTCATCTCCATCCACCGTTCGTACGGCGTCGCTCCGTTTTTCGCGCTCGAAGATCCCGCTCGATTCATGAGGTAGACGGCCGTATTACATGCTTCCGCCCACAGACACTTTGGAAGCGCACTCGCGTTTAGCATTGTTCTCGCACTTTCCATGATGGTGCGATTGTCGCGCTCTGCCTTGCCATTTTGTTCCGGCGTGTATGGCGCCGTACACTCGCGCTCGATTCCACGTGACTCTAAATACTCGTCCATTTTTATATTTCGAAACTCTTTTCCGTTGTCCGATCTCAAAATTCGCATCACTTTCTTGAATTTGTTTTCAATTATTTTATCGAACACCCGGAATTTTTCAAACACGTCACTTTTATGTTTCAGAAAATAGACGTACCGAAAACTTGTCGCGTCGTCTTTAAACGTTAGGAGAAACCGCGCACCTCCCAACGAGTCGACGTTGAACGGACCACACACATCCGTGTGGATTACTTCGCCGGGTTTCGTTTCCGCGCGTAATCGTTCACTTCGAAACGTTTTTCGATGTGACTTGCCGACTTGACACTCTTCACAGAAAATATCACCAGTTTTGGGTAACGTGACTCCCTCGATTAGTCCCTTTTTTTGTTAGCTCTTTTATCGCGCGACCGTTAACATGCCCGAGTCTCTCATGCCACACTTGAAGGCTTGTTTTGGCGACGTTCACTTCGTTTAACTCGCGTTCAACTTTTACTCGGAACAACATGCGGAAAATTTGATTTTCCTGTTTAATTCCCTGAGCCAGAATTTGTCCGTCATTTATTATTGTCACCTTCTCACCCGAGAACACAACGTCCTGTCCTCGAGAAGTGCACACACCTACGGAGAACAAATTTTTCTTCATGCTCGGAATATGGAGAACTTTCTCAATCCTTGAGGGATACCACGCACCAGCGACATATTTTTCTATTTTAATTGTTCCTTCACCAATTACGCGACACTCTTTATTATCACCGAGCGAAACTGTGCCACCATTCGCTAACTCACGGTACTCGGCGAACCATTCTTTACGATACGTGATGTGCCTCGAGGCACCGCTGTCAGTAAGCCAAACTTCGTGCTTTTCCGCTTTTAATGTAGCAGTTGATACCTTGACGAGTGATTCGTCGATTCTCTCATTGCCGCTAATCGTAGGCCGTTGCGCGCCCGGCTTTTCCACGATGAACGCACAGTCACGTGATTCACTCACTTCACGTTTTTCACCATCTCGTTTCTTCTTATTCCTACACTGCCGCGAGAAATGTCCTTTTCCGTTACAGTTGTAACATCGCACTGTCGGTCTGTGTCTGAAAGACTTTTTCTCTCCATCACTTCGACTGAGGTTTTCCTTTTCTTTCGCTACAGGTTTCTTCGTCGCTGAGAACGCTCCCGGGATTTCGTCGTCCATCGACATTCGATCCTCTTCTCGGATTAATCTGTCCTCGAGGTTCGCGAGTGTCTGCATCTCTGCCGGCATATTGTCCCACGCGGTTCGAAATGCCGCGTATTTCGACGTTAAGCTACTTAAGACTTTTGCCATTACCGTTGTTTCGGACACTTGTTCCCCAATATCGGCCAGCTGAGCCGCCATATTTCGCACTTTAGCCACGTGTTGCATCATCGAGTCTCCCGGAGACATTCGATACTCGCAAAGTTTTGACGTTTGGCGTTAATTTGCTTGATGCCGATTTTTGCTCATGCAGCCTTGATAGGCTGCCCCACATTTGCCGTGACGTCGTGCACACGAGTAACGGCCGTAGCTGCTCTGACTCCATAGCCGAAGACATCAGAAACATCGCGCGCGCGTCGTCCGCCATCCACGTTTCTCGCGCCTCGGCTTGATCGTTCCCGGTCGGCATCGTTCGCGACCCGTCCACCACTCCGTATATCTTATGCGCCAAAAATAATGCACGCATCTGAAACTTCCAACTCTGGAAATCTTGCCCGTTAAATTTCGTGACATTCCGAGTCGAGATCGCTTCGGACATTTTTGATTTTCGATTCACTTTAACTCACTCGCGAAAAGTACGTTAGACACAATATGGCTGCCCGCACGCCGACCGCGTGTGCTCTATATAAATTTACCTAATTTCTCTCAAATTATACAGCCAGCGATGACTGGGCCCATAACCTATTGACGGTTTAGGATATTATATTGGAGAGAATTAGGTGAAAAGAATATGAAATCAGAAAGCTGAACAATTTTCTTTATTTTGATAATCACGGAGACAGGTAGGTGAATCAGCGCGATTCCTTTTCGACTGATTTATCGTTTTGCACTTTTACTCTCTACCGCTCTCTCTCTCTCACACACACTCTCGCAACTCGCTCGTTACAGTTTTTGCCCCTACTCCGGTCCTTGCCGAGGATTGTCGAGCGTTGTCGAATTTCACGACAATCGGAGCGAGTTGCTTCCTTAAGCTCCCACACACACGGACAACGCGCATCAAACATATTCAACACCATATACAAAAGATACGTCGACGATCCAGCAGTCCAACAGTCCGAAATACACAAACACAAAAAATACAGCTCTAACACAACACATCATACAATCAAAACATAATTTTAACTTCAATGACGTCAACATTTTAAACACAGAAGAATGGCTTAAAAACGACTGATTTTAGAAATGATAAAATCAAAGCACACCCAAATTCAATGAACTTCAAAACCGACATTGACAAACTAAGTTGCATATACAATACAATACTTGAATAAACCCAACAGAAATAAATCAGACACAGACTCAATCGATAGAATTTATTTTACTGTATTTTATTTACTGACAAAGCAATTTTTATTTTATGTACTAACGGATGTTATTTTATTTACGGACAATTGTTTTTTTTGTTTTATTTTATTTTATTTATTGACAATTCATTTTACCCACTGACAATCTGTACATATTTAATCTATAACATAACAAATTGACCACTCTACTCTCCATAAAAATTCTATAATTATCGAAACCAAGCACACTACACTCATGAACCAGAATTCACTAATTACGGCACTGACTAAAGCGCCAGAAAGGTCCCTTCACCTCTCTACACCTTTTAGACTTCGAAAATTTTCGCAAACACAGGATGACGCCCGAATTATGGTAGAATGAAATTAACTGTTCTGTTCTCACGATGCAATCTAAATGAATCACCATCAGTGCTACCGCTCAAAAGTTTGGATACACCAGTCGATATTTCTTGCCGCACTTAAAGTTGAATGACTCAGTCAAAAAGAAAGATATTCGAATTTCCAAAACGGCGTTTTGAAAAGTATACATGAGGCTTCAGTTTGCTATATTAAAAAAATTTTTTTTTTTTTCGGCCCGCTACGGACTTTCTTGCGTGACCGTTTTTAGACCTTTTTTCGACCATCACAAATCAGGCGCAAGGAGATTTTTTTTTACTATGAGAAACTTAAAAGGGAATACAGAAGCTCTATAATTCTTTTTTTTTAATTTTTTTCCGATTTTTTTTCGGAAAGTTATTTAATTTTTAGCTAAAACGATGAATTTTGAAAAATTCAGGTAGGAATGGCAGATAGGGTTTAAGGGAAATTGTTAAGGGTACAAAAAGTTGCGTACTTCCTTACCGAATCGCCTCAAATTTTTTCAGAATTTTTGTTTGCAATTTTTTTTTGGAGTATTTTTTTCGAAATTCACGAGTGAATTTTTTTTTGTTTCAGGTCCATAAAATGTTTTAAGGTACTCACCTCATCTAGACGAGTTTTTGACGAGACGAGACGAAAAAGCCACCTTTGGCTTTCAGCACCGCATCCTTTCGACCAGCTTGTCGATTTGGTCTTGATTGAGACTGGACCATGCAATTTCTAATTTTGCCCAGAGATCTCCCGTAGATGATGGACAAGATTATCTGATTTTCCGATCGAGCTCTTCCCACAGAAGCTAGATCGGATTGAGGTCCGGTAATTGGGGCGGCCACACCATATTTTTAATTACCACGGTCTTTTCCTTAGCTTCTAAATATCCTCTATAGAGTTTGGAGCTATGCTTCGGATCGTTGTCCTCCTGCATAATAAAACTACGCTCAATGGTTCGGAGACCGAATGGAAGAATTTGTCGAACGAGAATTTGTTGGTACTCCTCTTTTCTCATGGTTCCTTCAACTTTTATTAAGTCTCCGGTACCATGATCCGAAAAACAACCTCACATCATCACAGAGCCACCCCCATGTTTTACGGTGTGCAGGAAACATTGGGGTGACCTGATTCGCTATGGTCGAAAAAAGGTCTAAAAACGGTCACGCACGAAAGTCCGTAACGGGTCTAAAAAAAATAAAAATTTTAATAGAGCAAACTGAAGCCTATTATATCCTTTGTAAAACGCCGTTTTGGAAATTCGAATATCTTTCTTTTTGACTGATTTATTCAATTTTACGTTCGTGACTCTCTTGACTCATTGTTTCGCAGCAGCTACGATACAGTCCGAATAATAAACGGTGATGCATACGCAACGGTAGCACGGGATGGTAAAGATTTCGCAGGGGTAGCACCGTGCATTTAACAAGACCCTCGATACGCGAAAGATCCGTATTTTCGGGTCCTGTTAACTCCGTACACACGTCAACCGACATAGACTGTAGGGTGTCCTATAGGATATTTACCGTATTTGCAGACATACGGATACAATGAGTAGACGTCAACATACCGTATTTTACGTCGTACAGAGTGACCATATTTTCTGTGCGACCACCGAAAAATGCATCAATTTTTCGGAAAATTGATGCATTTTTCGGTGGTTGGCGGGTCGAGAGGCTCTAATTTGACTAGAGCATGATCACGCACAAAATTACTCATTTCTATATCTGCTTTTAGTATGCAGTCATACGCGCACTCCCAATTTTCTGTTAACACATATCCGCTTGGGCGGATTCTGTACGCTATGGCGCTTGTTCGCTCGAGACGCTCGTCCATTGTCGTACCGTCGGCCTGTTTGCGATCCGTATTTACGGCGAAACAAGCGCCCGTGTTATGGGCTATTAAAAATGTACGAGAGAAGCCTGGAATACTTTTCATACCTAGCTCTACAAGCGGACATACGGGGTTTGTTCTAAATATAAAATCGTGAACGCCACAATACTCGCAAGGCTCGTCAATGGTCTCATTATCGCAGCACCGCTTGCAGACGCGCTGGGCCACACAGAGATTCGGCTCATGAATACGTACGGAGGGATCGCCTTTTACAGATGTACACTGTTGTGTCTCAGAATCATAAAAAATAAATATATTCTCCTTTAAGGTGTTAACAGAGCGAATAGGTCTCATGAAACATAGATGGTTATAGGGTTGTCGAGCTTTGCAGGTTTTACAAAACCCCGTGCCGCATGTATGGTTCTTTTCGTCCAGACGTTTGATAGAGCAGAAACAATTACGGCAATGTTTAAGAGATTTGCAAACTGTATTTACCCTGCGTCTACGACGGATTGTAACAACTCTATGATTTTGCAGGCACCTCTCCCCAAAGAAATCTCCCCAAAGATAACAGCTCTCGCACCTGATTGTACCGATCGAAATCGCCTCGCATGCCGGTGTTTGAATACAACGGGGACATTTCCTTTTTAAACATATGTGTTGTGACGAATTTTTCTCGTCCCACCGGAGATGACAGCCTGCAGGGGGTCGCAGGTGCGACCCTGGGCGCCGATGAAGCGTCAAACCAACATCACCGCGTACAATTCGGTTCGTCGGCTACGTATTTCAGAAACGGGGTTTCTCGGTGGTACACCGCGCGTCAAAGTCCGTGCGAAACGGCGCCTCGACATAAGGAGTTCGGCGGGTGCGGCGAGGGAAGCGGTGCTGCATCTTTTCGTGCCTGGTGGCAAATCACGTGAGCCAACCGCCGAGAACAGGGACGCCTGTCCGGCGAGGTGAGCTCCCCCCTTCCCCGCTCGCGCCACTCGACGACCAGCGAGGGGTATGCGGCGCGGGAGGACCAGCGAGAATCTTCGAAGAAGGGATCCGACAACGCTGACATGTGACATAATTGGTCAACCGGCGGTAAGAAGAAAAGGTAGGGGGAGAGTACCTAGGCTAAGTACGCCGAACGAACAACGGGAGTCAGAGTTCGAAGATCGATCGAAGCGTGAACAGCGAAGAGAGAACAGCCAGCGTGAAAGTAATAAAAGTGTGAATAGTATTGTGAGTGGCAACGTATCCAGCGAAAATACGTAAGTCGAGTCAATTTTCCTAAAGAAAGAGAGAGTAGGCAGGGCCGAGGCAGTTAGGTGATTAAGTCCAGCAATAGTCATTTCAAAGAAGTTTAAGAGTAATTGCGGTAGTCCCGCGTAAAGGAAATAAAATAATCAAGAAAAGAGATGTTCGAGTTCGAGAAGCTGCTCGCCCCTTGCCGACTCTCTACTTTCGTAAAATTCTCATCGCTGTCCGACTAATTACTCGAAGATTCGGTATACCCGTGCGTGCACAGTAGGCTACGTAATGGTCGAGACGCCAGCGTCGTGTACCACGTGCGACCGTCCTCTACCGCGGTCGCACCGTGTTGTTTACCTCTTGTATCGAGTCGCCGTGCCAAGTTTTATGTCGTTTCGAATACCTGTAAAATTATCCTAGAGTAATAAGTTTTCTCTCGTCGTGTCGAGGCTACATAAATTATTTATCTATCTTCAGGGGGGTTACCTACCACTATTCGCGACCTACAGGGTGCTACCTAACATATCGATCTATCTTCAGGGGGGTTACCTACCAATATTCGCTACCTATAGGGTGCTACATAACATGACGATCTATCTTCACGGGGGTTACCTACCAATATTCGCTACCTACAGGGTGCTACATAACATGACGATCTATCTTCACGGGGGTTATCTACCAATATTCGCTACCTACAGGGTGCTACATAACATGACGATCTATCTTCACGGGGGTTGCCGACCAATATTCGCTACCTACAGGGTGCTACATAACATGACGATCTATACTCACGGGGGTTACCTACCAATATTCGCTACCTACAGGGTGCTACCTAACATGACGATCTATCTTCACGGGGGTTACCTAATAATATTCGCTACCTACAGGGTGATACAGAAAATGACGATCTATCTCCACGGGGGTTACCTACCAATATTCGCTACCTACAGGGTGATACAGAAAATGACGATCTATCTTCACGGGGGTTACCTACCCCTATCCGCTACCTACAGGGTGCTACCTAAAATACTTACCTCTCTTCGAGGGGCTATCTCGCATTATTGGCTACCTACCGGGTGTTACGTAAATTACCTATCGTTGAGGGGGCTACCTGGCGTTATCGGTTATTTACAGGGTGCTCTATAAATTATGTAGGTGTCTTCGCAGGGATTACCGATCCATAAGGGTTACCTATAAGGTACCCCGTAAAATAAGGCGTTAGTTTGGAGGTAAATCCCGGCGCAGACGTTATCTCCACGTGTTACGTAAAGTTAGTCCTTCTCTCGGACGCGGGTACCTTCCGACCAAGGGAAATAGAATAACAGCAGGACAAGGCGATCTACCGCGAGCGAGCGGTAGCCGATAAATGTGTATCACTCGATTGCCTGTATATTCAATGTCGTATAATTACCACCGTGCAATAAACCTGTTGCCCCGCTGATTGTGAGAATAATTGATTGTGCTACCTGATTGCCCCAAAATCCTTCACGTCCACCCCCTCTACCTTACCGACCCGCAGGCGGGCTGGGCCAGCCGACTTGAAGCCCGAGACCCCTGTGCTCGCCCTCGGGGTGGAGCGGGGACGTGTAGGGGGGGGGGCGCGGTGGCGGCGAATCTAAACAAAGCCGGCCTAGGTCGGTGGTACGCGAGCGTACCGGACGACCGTCCGCCCCCGGTTGCCCCTGCTACGTCAGCAGGTTCCGATTCCACCTCGCCGGAGCGGTGGAAGCTGGCGTTGACCAACGCGCGCTCCTCCTCGGGCGGAGGAACAGGAGGTTCTCGGTAGGTGCGGGGAAAACCCATTATAGTGTTCATAACGAAAACGGTCATTACGAGTTACACAGAAGTTTAAACTACCCACTGCACCTCGTAGATTTAAAATAGGCTGAAAGTGGTGTGATTGCTCGTAATACAAAATATATAATGTGTGTTCAATCGAGCCAGCGACAGCCGTAACCGCTTGTGTACCGTCAAATAAAGGTGTCTCGCGTCGACCCAATGTCAAAAATTCAAAAACTATGATCGTAATCCCCGTTTGAGCCAAATAATCTTGATACAAACCAACTTCGCGTATTGTGCAACCATTGTGTGGTACAGTAATACCGACATTTCTCGTAAGCTGAAGCGTTGCTTCTTTTTGGGCTGGTCCATTAATTCGTCTAATTAGTTGCCATCTGTTGTGTAACGCCCCCGTACGTATTTCACCCCTCTCGGCGTATGCCAGCGCTGCTACAAGCGAGCGTGGTAAGCACAGATTGTCGGTGTTTCGAATCGTTAAAATAGATTTCTTAGCGACACCCTCGTGGGTTAAACCTTTTCGCCCGCGGCCCTCTACGCCTTTAACAATATACGTTTTGATATTAAACGATTCATCAATGTTCATAGATGCGGTACTTTGAGCAACGCTTGTTATTAATTGCCAAACATCCTCGAATGTATAGTCGCGAACCGGTCGAAATGAAAGCCAAATAGGACCGTGTGCTAAGCTATTCGCCGTGAACGAAATAGCCACATAGTCGCAACCCTCACAACATCTCGTGAGATGCGTTAAAAGGTCGCGGAATACTCCCTCGAGCCATGCTGTTACACCCACTCCTGGGGGCGGCTGATAGATACGCACAGTTGTCTCACGACCACATAGTTGAAAGCGCCCAAAGTAACGACCTGTGTCATGTATGATAATGATTCTATCACCAGGCGGTTGCACATCTCCAAACACCTGGGTCCCCGGTGTCTTACGCTTTCATCCCGCACCCGTTTGTATTCCTGTAATGAAAGAACTGTGTAAGAGGTTTGAAGTTATACGTCTAGAAATATATATTACGACTTTAATGTACCTTGTTCTTCTTCTTCTTCTTGCTCGTGTCCGTAGTTTTTATTGCCGTTATCAGGAATAACGGCGTATGGATCGTCCTCGTCGCTACTGTCGGTGCCATTTCCTTTAATACCGCCGCGATCCTCGGTTTTTAGACACAGGCCTGAAGGTCCTGCAGCCGGTTCTCCTTCTTCTTCGGCAGGATATGGTGTCTCATCCCCGCTATCGGTATCGGACGTTTGAATTATTTCACTGCTTTTTGGTCTTTGACATAGACCTGACGGGCCAGCGAGCTGTTCTATTTCTCGAGTAAGGTATGTTAATTCTAAAAAATAATCATTATAAATTTTAGAAAAGTAAGCTTTAAATCGGACGTTTAAATAAATAGCAATTTTCAATACCTACCATCGACGGTGTTTCCCTCCTGATATTCTACAATGCGTGTAGCTTCTATGAGAGCGGCTTCTTCATCGCTCGATGCATCCAAAAATTGTTGATAACCTATTGCACCATTTTACAATATTATAAAAATATAGTTCTTTTTTTCAAACCATGTAAAAGAGAACTTACCCCTGATTTCATCTACGATAGCGCGGACGCTCTGAGATCCTTGAAGACCACGCCTCTGTAGCTCTTCATACACACATGTTAACACACTCCGACCCTGCAGTATACCCCTGTTATAAGCTATCACTATATTGCGCAGGAGCGCCCTCTATATAAGATATTTCAAGCAGTTAACAAGTCTATCGCCCGATAAATGTCTTAATTCATAGCACCACTGAGCGTCACGCGACGACGTATCTGCACACTATGAAATTTTACAAAACGTAAAAAAACGCGGATATATTTGCGAAGAGCATAATCTGCCATCGTTACACAATAAAATATAACGTACTGTTATACTGCTCGGTTGAGACTGTAACTTCTATATCAAAAGAGGAGTATAAAAGATAGTCTTATACTCATATTTGATTGGTATGCATTTTTTACCAAAGTAGCGAGATAAACGTCTTGTGTAAAACGTGCCGGGTTATCGGTTTCACGAGCCGTTAGATCACTCGCAAAGATGGCTAGTGTAGCCAGGCCGTCTTTATACATCTATAGGTGTACGGATTTATTTATTATTTAAATAAATCTGTACAGCTGCTTGTTTTTAATACTTTCGGGCGTCCATAAATACGTATAGAGCATCCTGTCTTCATTTTCAAAAACGGACGTGTTTTGAAAAACCGATGTCTTTTGAGTGGATAATTAAAAATCTCACAATTTACCGATAGGTAGACGAATTCAATAGAGATAGCTAGTTAGCACGACCTAGAGCATACGTGCGAGATCTTATGAACAGTACTAGTGGAGTAAATCGAGAACTGATAATAATGGTGAACTTTAATTGCCATTTCTTTGTTCACATGTAAGGTTGTACATAATGTAAATAATGTAAGTAATTGTTATTAAGTTAAGTAATGAATAAAAAAAATTATTCTCTTCTTTGTTCACAGAGAAACATTTTTATTTACATTATTATCCCAATAATAATTGTCTTATAAAACGAACTTTAATTGTCAACCCGAGTACACCGCAGTATATAAGCGAGATTCTCCCCTTGGAAGATCACGATCTGCGTAGGTCAGAGAGGCATGCCGAGTACCGTATCTTTTCGATACCGAATCACCGAACGACTTGTTTTCACTGCTCCTTCCAAATTGCCGCCGCATTATTCAGGCATTCGCTACCGTTAGATATCCGTGGAACTCAGTCTATCAAAATATTCAAGCTCCGTCTGTTCGACCACTTACTGCAGACTGAGATGCAGTTGGCTCTTGCCTAATTGAGTATAGGTGAATGTTGTTAATTCAATTGCTGCAAATTATAAGAGTATGAATAAGACAATAGGTTAATACTATACTATACTATAGTACGATACTATATTACTTCATGTAGGTTTAAGGACTTATGTTAAATTTTTCCACACTGTACGTTGTATTGCCCAAGAGCCAAGCTAGGGCATAATAAAGTGCTATCTATCTATCTATCTCTATCTCTCTCGTTATTACGTGAGAGCGTATGCCTTCATGAGCTTGCTCTCTCTTTATATGAGGGATTCCACGCCAGATCAAACAACATTTTGCCTTACCATCTCCGATTTTTTTGAAAATTTGTTATGCTCTAGTATTGGTTGAAAGAGGCCTCCATGATTTTTTTCAATTTTTTTTGTCGAACCGTTTTCAAGATATCGATTTTTCAAAAATTACGTTACTCTTTTTTTGAACGTCCATAACTTGGCGAAAAATGGGCCAAACTGGACGTTTTTTTTTTGAAATTTTTCTTTTTGAACGCACTTTTCATAAAAAAATATCGAATAAAATTTTCAAACCGTATTTCTATAAGATTTTCAAGTTTCAAGTATAAATTGTTGATTTGCAAAAAACACGTACTGATCGATTTTCTTGAATTTTTTTTGTAAAAAACTGTCAGTTATTCCACACCTTTTAAGACTAGTTGGATAATGGGATAACGATGGGATCTATTTTTTTTCGATTTTTCGATTTTAGTTATTCGTGCTGAAAATAAGTATTAATCGTTTCTTCAGGCTCACCAACAACGGTCATTGTTATTTATGCAATAAAATAGATATATCTTTATCATTTAATGAACGATGGCCGATAATTTTTGTTGTAATAATATCGGATAGCTTATCTCATGATGCCGTTGCTATTCATGAATTTACAAGAATGACTACTAGTTTTATCAAAGAAGTATCCAATGATGCTGCAAAAGTTCTTTACTTTTCCGATGGAACGCCTCAACAATTTAAAAATTATAAAAATTTTGTAAATCTCAATTATCATGAGCAAGACTTTGGATTAAAAGCTGAATGGCATTATCTTGCAACAGCTCACGGCAAAGGGCCTTTGATGGAGTAGGGGGGACCGTGAAAAGAATAGCAGCACGAGCAAGTCTTCAACTTCCAAGTCACAAACAAATTTCAACTCCTCGGCAATTATATGACTGGGCAATAAAATCGAATTATTTGCCGAATATTCATGCCCAATTCTTCACTAACGACGATTATAATCTAGCCAAAGAATCATTAGAAAACAGATATATAAGAGCAAAGACAATAACAGGGGCGCAAAAGTATTATTGTGTAATTCCGGACGGAGAATACACTTTGAGATTTAACCCTTTGAGCCCTAAGGATGCATATATGCATCAGCCTATGCGTCTGCGGACCACATAAGCTCGAAAGTACTCAGGTCTCAAAGGGTTAAAGAATTTTCCTCATCTGTTGAATCTCGAACTTGTAAAATATTTAAACGAGTAAGAAAATAACTGCTCTTCGGCGATTCGCCTGTATCTGTTTCCTGAAAGTAATCTGTAAAATAATTAATAATTCCTATGTGTCCAATAGTTATTAAGTTCATGTGCATAGTATTTTTTTCAGATATTTTTCAATACGGATAACTAAAACCGGAAAATTGAAAAATCGAAAAAAAATAGATCCCATCGTTATCCCATTATCCAACTAGTCTTAAAAGGTGTGGAATAACTGACAGTTGTTTACAAAAAAAATCAAGAAAATCGATCAGTACGTGTTTTTTGCAAATCAACAATTTAGACTTGAAACTTGAAAATCTTATAGAAATACGATTTGAAAATTTTATTCGATATTTTTTTATAAAAAGTGTGTTCAAAAAGAAAAATTTCAAAAAAAAAACGTCCAGTTTGGCCCATTTTTCGCAAAGGTTATGGACGTTAAAAAAAAAAGTAACGTAATTTTTTAAAAATCGATATCTTCAAAAAGGTTCGACAAAAAAAATTGAAAAAAATCATGGAGGCCTCTTTCAACCAATACTACAGCATAAAAAATTTTCAAAAAAATCGGAGATGGTAAGGCAAAATATTGTTTGATCTGGCGTGGAATCCCTCATATGTAAAGAAAATTCGGTAGGAACTTCCTTAAAATGCTACACCGCTACACTGCGGCACTCTCGATGGAAGGGGAAGAGGTTTCGAGACTGGTTAGGGAATTACGACAGTATCTGATAGACCGTGGGAGAAAGAGCATCGCTTTCGATTCTTGTTTATAGGTTAGAAAGTATCCTATTGTATATATATATATATAAGCCAGTTTTATTTGTATAACTTTTTCCATAAGTTTTTTACAAACACCTTATCTCTAACTTCTTATCTCTAGCCGTCCCTTCCATCACCTTCTCTCTTCTCCCTCTCACTCTTCTTGCATTCCTCCTCTATTTCTCTAAAATATGTACATATGTCCTCTTTTATTTTTCCCCCTAACATATTTATTATTTCCCCTCTTATCGCCAAGCTATCCACTCCTTCCAACCACCCCTCTGCTGCCTTCCTCGCCTTTTCCGTCACCCTCTCCCAGCCTTTCCTGCATGCTATTAGGTGGTCCAACGTTTCATTTTTCTCCCCACATATTCGGCATATCCACTCCTTTTCCCCTTTCTTTCCTGCTCTTCCGATATTTCCACATCTCATTCTCGCCCACACCTCCTTATTCCTTCCCTTCACCCCCTCCTCCGACCAATACCTCCACGGTGCCTCCTCATTCCTGCAAAAATGCTTATAATTACTATTGTATGACGATCGATTTATCCTCTCCTCCTCCTTTCTTAATCCTTTCTGTTTCAGTCTTTCCAGTCCTTCCTTTATTTTTTCCTCTATCTCTGCCCCATCCTTTCTCTCCCATATTAACTCTATTACCTTTTCTATCCCCATCTCCTGCACCACTTTCACCAAACCCCTCCCCCAGTTTGACGGGCTTCCATTTTTAATCCCCCTGATTTCTTCCCGTAGGCAGATTGCTGGCCACCTTGTCTCATCCATCCTAGCCACCTCCTGTACGTATCTCAAGGCCCTTTCCCTTATTTTATACTCGAAAGTGACCACCCGAAGCTCCCTTCTCCATATATAATTTGGCGTATTTCTGTCAACTCCCAACGCTAACTTGCAGTACCTGCTTTGTATTCCTTCAAATACCCCAATTTCCCCCAATCCCCACACTTCTACCCCATATATCGCCCCTGCTCCTACCAACGTGTCTAAGAGGTATAGCCTTTCTTCCATAATGTCCCTTCCTGCCCTCTTCCATACTCCCCACACCTTATTCATCGCTTTTTGCGCCCTCCCCATCATTTTCTTCCCATGCAGCCATATTGAATTTTTGCACGTGAACCAGTACCCCAGATATTTGAACTGGTTCACTACCTCCACCGTTTTCCCCTCGATCATCCATTCCTCTCCCTTTTTTCTTTTTCCTCCATTACTAAAGATCATGACCTTCGTTTTTTTCACATTTATCTCCATTCTGTTTTCCCTTGCCCAGTCCTCCAGGTCTCCATCTATGCTCCTCAGACCCTCCGCCGAATCCGCTACCGCCGCCACATCATCCGCGTATTTTATCGCAAACATTTTCTCCCTTCCCATGACTATCCCCCCCTCATTCTTTTTTACCCACTTATCCTCAAGGTCATCTACGTACAGGTCGAAAAGCACCGCACTTAATGCACACCCCTGTCTCACTCCCAGCCTCGTGCAGAATCCTTCTGTCACTTTTCCCCCAATCTGTACCTCTGCCCTGGTTTCTCTATAAATTTCCTTAATTGTCTCTAGCATTCTTCCCTCTATCCCTTTCCTTTCTAGTTTTGCCATTAGTATCTTCCTGCATACTCTGTTAAACGCCGCCTTAAAATCAATAAACATTACGTACAACTTCCCCCCTTTCGACTTTAACCTCTTATTAATTATGGCGTTTAGCGTGAAAATTTGATCCCTCGTACCCCTACTTTTCCTGAACCCCGCTTGACTCTCTTTCAGTTTTTTATTCCTTTCAATCCATCTGCTCAGTCTATCCGTCATAATTTTTGTTAGCACCTTATACCCTACATCTAATAGTGATACCCCTCTATAATTCTCCGCCCTATCTCTATCCCCGTCCTTATGAATTGGCAGTATCCTAGCCGTTTCCCATCCTCTTGCTAATCCTCCTCCCCTCCATACTTCATTCAGTGCCGTTCTCAATTCCTCCCTCTCTTCCTCCGGCAGCGCCTTCAAAAATTCTACGCTTATCCCGTCCTCCCCTGCCGCCTTCCCATTTTTCATTCCCTTCAACGCTTTTTCCATCTCCTTCTTCCTGAATTCCTCATAAAACTCCCTTTTCCCTATTTCGTCTTCACTAATTGTCCCCTTTCCTTCCCTTCACCCCTTTTCTGACTCCTCCTCCCCCCTCTGCCCTCTCGCATCCTCCCCCCCCGTTCAGCAACCCCTCAAAATGCTCCTTCCATCCTTTGCTCGTTATTGCACTAACTACCTGCCTCCGCCTTTTTCCTCTGAACTTATTTATCGCATTCCACCACCCCGCCATATCTTTTGCCTTCCCCACCTCCTTCCATATGTTGTACCTCCACTCAGCCTTTGCTTCCTTACATACTCTCCTTAGCTTTCTCCTTTCTTCCACCAGTTCTCGCTTATCACTTACCCTTCTTTTTCTTACAAATATTTGTAACTTCTCCCATACTACTCGCCTCTGTTGTTTACATCTATCGCTGAACCACCTAGGCAGTTCTCTCCTCCTCTTTCTTCTTTTACCTCTTTTCCTCATCCCCACGTTCCCTGCCGCCGTCAGTATCTTTTCTTTGACCCCCTCCCACCCTTGCCGCCCTTTCCCTTTCGCACTTTCCTTTCGTATTTCTTCCGCAAACTTCTCCGAGTTCTCTTCATTCCAGATAAGTCTTATTCCTTTCTGTCCCCCTTCCTTCTCCTCCCCCTCCCCTTTCCCTTTTTCCCTTTTGATTTCTTCCATCGCGAAGACTATTGGCAGGTGATCGGACTCCATTCTCTCTCTTATTTCCATCCATTTTATCTCTTCCCCTCCCCCCCTGTCCAATGCTATTACGTAGTCGATCACCGTACCGCAGCACTCCCCCCCCCCCCCCCCCCCCGACAAATGTTATCCCACCTTCTCTGTCCCCTTTAGTTCTCCCGTTCATCACCTTCAATCCCATATCTTCGCATCAGCGCAACAATCTTCTTCCCTCCGCATTTATCACTTCATCTCGTGACCTTCTTCTCTCTTTTTCGTCTTCCTCTCCCCCTCCCTCATTCACTGCCTGCTCCCCTCCAATCCTTGCATTAAAATCCCCAGTAATCAACACTCTCTCTTTCTTTCTCGCCTCCTCCATTATTCTCACTGCCAACTCTTTTTCTATTTTTCCCATTCCGACATTATTATACACTGTAATAATTGCCGTTCTTTTCCTTTTATCGTCGTTACTCACTGTTAGCCCAAATTCCCACTCCTTTATTTCCCACTCTTTCTCACTCTTCATTCTTATACCCACCGCCTGTCCACCCTTTGCTCTTCCCTTCCTTACTTGTTTATCCTTAACTGCTGCTTTAAAACCCCACCTGAATTTCTTACTCATATATTCCTCCGCTTTTCCCTCATCCTTTTTCTCTACCCACGTCTCCTGCAATATAACCATGTCTGCCTCTTCCAAAAATTCCCACGCATCTCCTATTTTGTATAATCCCGCAACGTTCCACACTATTATTTTAAATTCAGAGTTCCCTCTCCTTTCCCCGGGCTGGTCACATTCTTCTGCTCTGCTCCACTCTGCGTCGTTCCTCTTCTCTCTTCCTTCCACTTGATTTCGGTCCTCATCCTGTACACCAACCCCTTCTCTCCGTCCGAAAGGGCTGCATCCATATCTGCTCCGTCCTCAGTTTTTCAATGTCCCCTCTCCTCTCGCTCCATCCCCACCATTCTCCTTCCAGCCATATCTTCATATATTTCGTCTCGGCCTGCCTCCCGTATCTCCTTTCATGCTCCGCCACTGCCCATAGCCACCTCTGTACCTCGACCTGCCTTCTTGTTAGGTCGTCGTCGATCCACAGCCCTGTGCCCCTTAAGTCCCTTCTTTTCTTCAGCGTCTCCATTTTTTCGCTCCAGTTTTTGAATTTTAGGACCACTACCCCTCCTCTCTCATGCCTTGTTGTCGCCTGCTTTCTTATTTGCTGCCTTAATTTTTCTTCTACCAACCTCACCACTTCGCCCTTCTTAATCCCCTCCCACTCCTTTGCCTTAATTTGGACATTATTCCGACGGCTCTCCCTTTTACCTCTTTCCTCTCTCCACTCCTGCTCATTCAGCGCCATCGGCTTTCCCTTCAGAATTTTCCATTGATTCTCCGCCTCATCGTTCTTCGTTCTGTTGTTGTTCCCATCTATTTCCTCTGTCCTTCCTTTCTCTCCTCTCGCTATTCTCCAGTCAGATTTTTCCTTGCCGCGCCCTCCATCCTTCTCCTCGTATCTTATCCCTTCTGCGCCACGTCCTGCTGGCGCTCCATTTCCGTGTCTTCTCTGCTTTTCTGCTACTGGCCTTGACACCACCAGCGCTCTCTCCTCTCGCCTGCTCGCCTTCGATTCCAATCTGCTCCTCTTCTCATCCACTCTTTCTTTTTCCTCCCTCCTCAGCTCCATCCTGACGATTGTGTCTAGGAGCTGCCTTTTCTCCTCCCTCCACTCCCGCCTCTCCTTTTCTGCACTTTCTCTCATTTCCTTTATTATTCCTTTATACTCCTCGATTTCCTTCCATCTTTTTTTGCACTCCTCGCACTTGTCCACCCCCTCAGCTTCACATTCCTCTTTTATTTTATTTATTTCTCCCCACCACCAATCCTTGAGTCGCCTTTCCGATCCTTCCAAACTATTCTTCATCACCCTTCTCATCCTCATCTCAGCTTCGTGTATTCCTCTCATCCACGTGTAAACTTCTCCTGAATTATTCTGCTGCCCCACCTCCAGCATCCCTTCCCCCTCCACTCCGCTTTCATCCTTCTTGTCCCTTTCTTCTTTCTCATCCTCTTCCTCGCTATTCGCCTCTTCGATCCCTTCGTCTTTATTCCCTTCTTCATTCCTACTCTTCTTTTCCGGTGGCGACTGCGTTACGCTTCCCCCACTCGGTGATCCGATCACGCCAAAATACTCTCTCACGTCCCTGTTCATTTCCTTCTTTTTCGGACGCCCTCTCTTTCTTATTGCCATCTCTCTGTATTCGCGTTCCTCCTTATCGGTCACCTGCCCTTCCTTACCCTCCGAATCAGCCACGTGGTTCCACTTTATGCCGCGGCGCTTGTGTACTGCTTCGCTCGCCCGGCTTCCGTGCCCCCCGTCTCCTCGCCTCACCTCATCGCCATCGCTCCTAACCTCCTTTGGGCCGGCTCTAACTTTATCATATTCCACCTCACTCATCTTCCCTCCCTTCACAATTCCTAATATCACCACTGCTTCCTCTTCACTTCCTCTTTCCTTCTTCCGCACCTCTTGCTTTCTTTGATTCTTTTTTTTTCACTAAATCTACTATTTAGAGTCGCGGTTCACACAGCCCGTGCTGTCCTGCTCAACTTCCCAACGGGACTCTTTGTTAATTAATATTAACTGCTCTGTTGAAGAGCGAGATGCCAACAACGTTTGTCGTTGTTCGCCTCCGTCCGCTGAAATGGACGAAAAACATTTTAATTTAAAAAAAATGTTTATTAACAAATTTGTCAATTGATATCTACTCTGTTGACGAGTGAGATGCCAATAACGGCTGTCGTTGTTCGCCTCCGTCCGCTGAAATGAACGAAAAACATTACAAAATTTAAAAAATGTTTATTAGCGAATTTCTTAATTAATGATAACCGCTTTGTTGAAGAGCGAAATGTTAACGACATTGTCGTTTACTATCTCCGTCAGATGAAACGGACTAAGAATTTATAATTAAGAAATATCTTAATTAATAAACATCGTTCTAGTAAAGAGCGAGACGTCAACGACGTTTGTCGTTGTTCACGTCCGCCTCCTTAAATAGACGGATGTGTATTAACGTATTCAGAATTATTATAATTCTGTTATTTATTGCTCTTATTGTAGCAAAATCAAACTTGCATGTTTGTCATGCTCGGCCGTATATTCTCGCAAGAAATAAACTCTTGCAGTGTACGTACACGAGTGTACGTTACACATACGTGGCCGAGCGGTAGTATTAGATTTTTGGACGGAGCCGGTCACGGCTGGCCCTGCTATGACACCTCGCCCTTCGGCCCGCCTCGTTGTGCCGGGGTTTTGTAGCAGACGCGTGCTGTGACATCTAGCGGTAGTTCGCAGCGGCCCGTAGCCAAATACTGCGAGCTCTGCACTACCGCTGGGAAGGCGAAGCCGTCGAAATTTTTCGGCGACTGACACTGCCCCTTAAGGGGGTTATCCATTAGTATTTACTCTCTAAAGGGAGCTCTCTATTATTATTTGTTTCTTAAGGGGGTTATCTGTCATTATTCATTCACTTAAGGGGGATATCTATTATTATTTATCTCTTCCGGGGGCTACCTGTTATGATTTGTTCGTTAAAGAGGGTTACCTGTTAGTAGCTGTTTTCTAAAGGACGCTACCTGTAATAACAGAGGATACCTAATAAGGTATCCTCTTAAGAGGCAGTATAATTGGTGACGGCCTACTTGCGCTTCGAAAACGGGATCCGTAAATTGTCCGACACTGAGCAACCGATCGCCTTAAAATTTGGAGGGTACATAGAGAATTGTGGCATAAAGTGCATGACAGTCTTATTTTTCCAAAATTTTGGAAAATAAGACTGGAGGCGGTGAGCAAGAAAAATAAAATTACTCTAAATTGGATCCCCGGACACTGGGGTTTGCGGGGAGATCGCCGACGAGCTGGCGAAGAAAGGGACCGAAATAGAACCTGACAGCCAAATCGTTAGCGTGCCATTTGCTCTAGGCAAACGTCTGATACAGAGCAGACTAGTACAGCAGCACAACCACCTCTGGAATACGAGAGAGGTCTGCAGATAGGCCAGGCTCTGTATGAACAACTTTTCACAGGGGAAAACCCGGGAATTACTAGGCTTAAGCAGAGCTAGAGTACGACTGGGAATCGGACTCATCAGGAGTCACATCGCCCTTAGGGCCCATCTTCACACGCCTCTGTTAAGGCGTGTGAAGATTTGTGCAAATTCCCTACCCTCGCAATCCACAGATACCGGCTCTGGGGGAAAATGTTCCTAGAACCCAGAGCACAAAACAACCTAAAAATTGCTCAGATGTGTAGCCTGGTAGAGAAGGTTGGGCTGACACAATGAGCAATTCGAGGAACAAAGAATGGAATAGCACAGAGGATCCACTGGATCTAGGTGCCTACTAGGGGACCTAGTGGCCCCATCCGCTAATTCTACTACTACTACTACTAATTCTAAGTTTCATTTGTGAAAGTTTGAGAATGAAGGAAAGTATTACTGTATCTTTGAAAATTGTACCAGTTTGCCCCAAAGCTCATTAGCGTATAATAAACTAATCTAATCTAATCTCTCTCCGCCCCCTCCCCCTCCCTCGTCACCCTCTCTCTCTCTCATCTCTCTCGTCTCTCTCATCTTTCTCGTCACTCTCGTTGCTCTCGGCTCACTCTCTTTGGCGGTGAGTACGTTACATACTGTTGTGTCATTGCTCTACCTAAAAACATATTACTGCCGTGCTGCTGCCCTCGGGCGTCTTTGCTTCTAGTACCAAAGCATGCACAAAAACGCTTTACGTCGATATTTCCTATAACCTGCACTTCAACTGGACAATCTTCTGGAATATCGATGGTATTGCGTTGACACTTTTCCTAATCTCATTCCTGGAAACGCTGGACTTCTTGCTAACTCGAGATGATCGCGCCTTCGTACTCATGCGCCCATCATACCTATCTAATCATCTAATTGGTTAGTGATCAGCATCTCCTCGTTTAGTACTGAAGTGATCAACATAACCGGCGACGCTACGCTTCGGCAGCTAGGCATTGTGACACCAATAACAAGGAAACTCCAAGGATATTATATCGATCAATTAATAATTAGCGTTACTTCGGTCGGTAATCGTGAAATTGTTCGCAGGCATACGTATGTCGAGTTCATGCTATAGATGTAGCAAAGCTGTAGCAAATTATCCGACTGTACTGTTTGTGCGAGGGCTTTTCACCCGGGCTGCGTGAAGTACCATCTGAGACAAAAATTAGCTAATGATTGCTGTAAATTACAATTTGTTAGCATGGAATCTGATCTCCCAACTTGTAAGACCCCTATAGAGTATAATTTAACCCAAGCTGATTTGATACCTAAATTGTTTGAGGAAGTCATGCTAACAAAAAAAAAAAAGATACGAGCAGACTCAGCGCAACAAGCTGACGAGCTTCGAGCAGCGATCAAACATATTTATGATACGCTTGTTGAAATTCCAAAAATGGTTAAAATTATAGCGTCTCATACAGAACAAATTACTGCTCTTGAAGAACATATTACTGCTCGTGAAGCCAGCAATCCGCAGCTAATTCGAGAAATTGCGCAACTGAGAGAGGAACAAGTCGCCATAAACGATAATAGCGCAACCGAATTGGTGATAGCAGGTATCCCCGACACCATATCTGATGCATCGGGTTCTTTGGCTGAAAGAGTTCTAAAGACTCTTGGACTCAATAATCTTACTGCACACATTTTGGGAGCTCGAATAATGGTTCGTAAAAATCATTAGAAACCGCAAACCTCAAATATAGAGGGCAACAAAAACATTCCACGTGGCTCCTTTTTAATGATAGTGACACTCACATCTGCGGCGGTACGAGATACTATTATTAAAGCTAAAAGGTTAAAACGTGATCTCAGGGTCAGTGAGGTTTTTAGAAATAATTTGAGAGACTAAATATTTATCAATGAGCTGCTATCTGCTGAAAACTATAGGTTGCTTACATTAGTGAAAGACCAGGCAGCCAAAGTATTGTACAAATATGTTTGGGTTGACCATTCAAAAATCTTTGTGAGAAAGGATAATGGTGAACCGATGATTGCCATATAAACTGCAAAGGATCTGAAAAAGATGATCTGACTGCCCTCGCCATTAACATCAGCTGTCGAAATGACTCAATTAAGGCGTGCACCAGCTGCAGAAAATCTTGTAATTGTTCAGCTCAATGCTAACTCCCTACTAGGTCATATGGATATTATTAAGGTATACCTATGTCGACAGTTTTGTCATGTTATATCGATTTCAGAAACATGGCTCAAACCAGAAATCGCAGATGACCTTGTAAACATACTAGGATACTTTCTAGTACGTAATGACAGAATAGGCAAAAGATGTGGAGGAGTTGCGTGTTATGTGCATGAATTTTTCATAGTTAAGGTATACTATTTACATCGATGTATAGGCCTCCCAAAGGCCGGCTATTCAATGATTACGTCAATGTCTTCAATACTCATGCGCATCTATATAGAAATATTATAATCGCAGGTGATCTAAATTGTGATCAATTGTGTAATTCTTTCGAATCGAAATATCTCAAGGATAAGATCTCTCTCTCTCTTTACATTTGGTTGACACACAAGCCACCTATCATACAACAACCACTGATACATCCATCGATGTTATGATTGAAGATGCCGTAGAGAAGATTATGAATATTACGAAACATGTTCTCCGTTTATAGCGGGGCATGATCTACTTCAGCTTTCATATGCCTTTAAAATACCTCTAACTGTTGTGCGCACTACTGCTCGTCATGAATTTCGGAATTTTGATATCGAAGCTTACAAGTGTTCTGTGCTTGCGTGCTTATATAGCATGAATGAACCTTGTGACGATTTTCCGGAACCTTCCGCCATCGTCACCTTCGGTCGTCTCTCTCGCTGCCGCCTCCGCAATGCCGGCAGGGCGCCAGTCGATTTTTTTATCGCCGGTATCGACAACCGGCACAACCTGGGGGTCGGGAGGGAACGACCCGGCCCCTCCATGCACACGACTTACCTGCGTGGATCGGGTCACTTTTGTTTCGCCGGAGTGACAATCCGGTCCATCTGGATGCGCCAGCGAGATCGACAAACCGGAAACGCTCGGCCGCTCAGGTTGTCGATTATGGTAAAGAGGGTCGGGGTACGTCACTCCGAGATGGCACCAAAACGTCGTTAGTTTTTCGCGAGAGAACGAGTCTCGATCGGAAAACGAGAACATGAGCTCTACGAATTCACTCACGGAAACTTCCGAGCACGAAATCGTCAGCAAAACAAATCACAATAACCATCACGAGAGCTTAAATTTTAATTATCGGAATCGACAGATTAAATTGTATATCACGGGAACTAATTACTTTACGAGAGCGAACGAGAAAACGCGGATTTATTTCATCTATAGGGAGCCGGGTCGACACGGAACTCCCCATAGCGCGTACGCGAACTTACACCTCTCACCTCGGCGAGAGACGACCAACGACTCTCGAGCGAGTACTTAGAGGGAGAGAGCGCGACTTACGCACGACGCGTAGGCGAGAGCGAGACACGACTAGAGCGCGTACGTAGAGAGAGAACGCAGCATACGCATGGCGCGTATGCGAGACAGAGACACCTCGCTCTCTCTACGACGCTTCGCGAGACCCTCTGGTCTCGAGCGCGACACGGTAACTACTGATTTTCAACCAATCATATTTCGATCAGCCGAAATATGAAATCTATCACCGAGAGCTACTGCCCTCTCGCTCGGCACAACACTTACCTTACCGAAATCGCAATTATCGACGTTACTCGAGATCTTGCGAGTACGCCGAAAATCGTATCCCCATGGTCATCGTGCATAGGGGAACACTTACGTCGGCGGCACGAGAGGTTCCCGCTCTCGCCCGCAATCCTAAAACTTCCGCTCCCCCTCATACACGATGCACCTGACAGCGGGGCGCCGGTATTGCAGCCGGACCTGCATCAATTTTCCGAGCGTACTCGCCGGCCGTTCTTTCCTGACGGGTAACTCGTTGCGTCGAGCACTCTTCTCCTCGCCAGGATCGAACGCCGTGCCGTTCCTTCCTAAAACTATCTCATTGACAACACTGTCATCTTCCAAAATCCATCTATAACGGCAGTACAAAACTAAAGAATCGGTAGCGTATGGCGGTCGATGGTTTGTGCGGCGAGGGCAAACCCGATAACGACCTTGGGACCATGACTTTTCCCTACGTCGGGAAAATCACCTCACAACCTCTATCAAGTGAACCTACTTCCTCTGAAGAAGTTGACAATTCTCTTAGTGCACTGGAGAGTGTACTCCTCATGGAACTTAATTTGCGCACACCATTGAAACAGTTTGTTATGCATAGACCAGTTGCTCCGTGGCTTACGCCGGAGCTAAAGTCTGGTATCAAGCGAAGGGACGTTTTATACAAGCAAGCTAAGAGATCTTGGAGTTTACTGGGATACGCGATTTATCGTAATTTTCGAAATGAGTTGACGGGAGATCTAAGGCGGGCAAGGAGTGAATTCAATTTTGAGAGATTGGTGAGAATTAGTGAACCAAGTAGATTGTGGAGAGAGCTCGCCATACTGGGGCTGATAAAAGTACAAGGGCCTCCCCACTCAATTTTTTCCACCTGACCCCCTAAACGTACATTATGTTTTTATTTCATCTAATTCACCGTCGTGTTCTAATGAAGCGTTCCTTACACTTGTAAGAACCCCAGTGGAATCCAGTCACATGTTCCAGTTTGAACTTGTTTCTGAAGTTGACGTGCAGAAGATAATGAGAGCTCATACTTCTGGTTCGCACGCATGTGGACCTGATAACGCTCTCCCTTCATGCTGAAAACTATGGCCTCATCACTTGTTCCATTTCTAGTTAGATTGTTTAATTCATGCTTCAAAAATGCGTACTTTCCTGCTACCTGGAAACAAGTGTGCATACAGCCGCTCTCTAAGCTTAATCTGCCAATAACTCCGCCAGACACTCGTCCAATTGCTAATCTGAGTGAGGTCTCTAAAATATATGAAAGGATTGTTCATAGTCAGATCACGGCATACTTAGAGAGGAACAATATTTTAGACGAGCGCCAAACTCTATATGTATATTTAAGCCTAGATTGTATAATTATCTTTGCTAGCCGAGCGAGGTTGATCATTAATATGTATACGATTTGTAATCTATACGAATATCTTTATGTATTTAATATTCTCATTTCTTAATTATGTGTTTATTTACTTTTACTTTATTTTTACTGTTAATAATATTTTCTAGGATCAGTGGAAAACGCTAGAAATAGTAATAATCTTTATTGTGAAAATTATAATTTGCCCCAAAGAAACTTTAGGGCATAACAATAAATCAAATCAAATCAAATATCTGCTTTTCACATCCTCAAATTATAATCGATTTCCAATTATGATGACAACCCTTTTCTGATGTTCTTATTGCTATTACATTATCACTAGAATCGATTTTTTAGTTTTCATATATTTGATCTTTGCCCTGTTCCTTAGAACTTTTCAAAATTATTGTGCGTATGATTTTATTTTATGACTTTTATTTCTTCATTCGCATTTGCCCGTCTTTTTTATCATTTTCAAAATACTGATTTAAGGAGGTTCTATCGTTGGGTGGGGGAGGAAAATTTTATTCCCGTTTTTTTTCACATTGGAAGTGGACCAAGCGTTAAAGTTCATTAAGAAAAGTTGTTGCAAATCGACTAAAGAACAACATACTCAAAATTCAAATTGATCCTACGGAAAGCTTATTTGTTATATAATAAACAAAATCATGATTTTTTTTTCCATCAGATTTGTTATAAAAACTAATCGAAGCTTCTTTGATGTCATATAAAAATGTGTGCAAAATTTCAACAGGCTTCATCGATCAAATGATCGAGATACTCGTTGTATAATGTTGCGATATTTAACACGGGCTCTTATGGAAGATTGCGAAAAGTGACGATTTTCAAGAATAAATAACGTGATTTTGAGTCGATAAAGGCCCCTGAAATTTTACACACATATACATATGACATCAAAGAACGTTTCTGCAAATTTTCAGTGAAATCTAACGGAAACGCTGTAACGATAGAACCTCCTTAAATAATATGTGAATTAAAAAATTACGGATTTCCGTTGAAGACAAGATAACACTGTGCCGGTCAGAAAAAAAAACTTTTTTCATGTATTTTCTTAATCCACTTGTTATATTAGCAAATCGTAAGTATTGCGCGATATGATATTATTTTGGGATATTAGCCAATAATGAGTAGAACTCGAGTTTAAGAAGTAAAAGAAATAACGATTTATTGTAAAGTCAAGAGTTTAACAAATTACAAGTGTCGCGAAAGTTATAGGATGCGAACTTTAATCAAGGACCAACGGACTAGCTCCGCTCGTCAATTAAGACTGAATTAATTAGCGTGGCGATCGCGGGTCGCTCCCGCAAGTCGCTATGCGGAAGGTGTCAATTCGACATTTTGGTCGTTATGGCCATATATGGTCATAACGATGCGTTCGATGGCGTGATTAGCCTTTAGACTAAACTGCCTATTGTGCATTTTGGGAATTTCTATTTTATTTGATTTTGTGACGGTTGACATGACCATATATGGTCACGGCGAATTTCTCGGTGGCGTGATGCTCACTTTATTTTTATAAATCATTACTTTGCGTTTTGTATTTCCCGTTCGATTAGTCTACTGGAATATTCCACTGGAATATTCATTTCGTTGTACTGGGGTACAACTTCCCTCCCCCCTAGGAAGAGGAAAAAAAACGGATTTATTTATTTTCATTTCTTTTTTACAATTTTCTTATTGTTAGTTCCCATGATTATTTATTTTTGTTTTTCTTTTAATTTTATTTTGTGCTAGTAGTTGGTGTATTCCGCTTGAAGAATACCTGTAATTTGCTAGCGGACGCGTTCCTTTTCCTAGGTTTGGGTTTGGCTTCCTGGATGTGGATGGTTTCGAGGTTTTGTGTTGGTTGCGTTATTGTGGTTTCTCTGCGTTTCTTTAGGTACGCATATATTATATACGCCACTATTAGGGATCCTGCTACAGTGGTGATTGAGTATGTTGCTATTGTGTGGTGGTAATATAGTGTTTGATTTTCTTCTGTTAGTATTTCTTTTTGCAGGGTTTGCAATTTCACGTGTTCGGGGTTCGGTGTTGAATTTTTTTCCCAAGTGGGTTAAATTGAATGGTGGTAGGTAAGTCTCATATTTTTCTTGCAGAGTTTTCTTCTCTGTTTTTATATTCAAATTAGTGGCGGTCACAACGCATTTCCCTATCAAAGCTAGTATGCCTATTCCTTTTAATATTTCATTTTCTCGGATTATCTTGTTACATGCTATTGTTATCCTTTCTTCCGTTGGTGCTACGAAGATCCATCGGCTTAGTTGTTGCAACAGAATTAACAATGTATTTTTGAGCGTTATTAATTTTTTTGTGCACCCGGCTTTTTCCGGGTTCGCTATTGCGTAGGTTAGGATTTCGCAAGGTGCTGAATTTATAATTGTGAGGTACGGGTGGGTGCGTTTACATATATACGTGTCGCTTATTTTTTTACATTTGTGTATGTTTGCGTTACGAATATATGTGCGGCGTTCCTTATCTACTATTATGTTTTCGTCCGTCGTTTCTATGTATTGATATGTGTCGTTGAACGCATGCATTGGTAGTGGTTAAACTGTGCTGACAATGTATTCCTGTTCTCCGACGAGTGGTATCTGAATTACCATTACTATCGCGTTCTCTTTGCTGTATGCTTTGATTTCTGCCAGTTGTAGTAGTTTCAGTGCGTTTTGTCGTGTGATAATAGTCGGGAAGCTACGTCCTGTAGGTAAGTGTGGTAGTGCGTCTGTGAGATACTCTGCCATTTTTTCTACTGAGAGTATGCCCGGTGTAATAATATCTAGGGCGGGTTTCGAAACATTCATATTATGTACCCATTTTCTGGACCTTTCTTTTGTGCAATTTTTATTGGTTAATAAAGTTTATTAGTGTATCACGTAGAAATATCGTATGTAAAAACGGTTGTTAGTCATTCGATCCCCTCCTAGCCGCGTGTTTCCTACATTTGGGGGCTCGTACGGGATAAACGAACAAATGCAAGACAAAGACCTTTCTCGAAAGCGCGTTGTCGAGTACGTGATCGGGTGACTTCGAATGATCGAGATGATTTCGGGAGTGCCGAACGTGTGAGAGACGCGGAGCATCGTTTCGACGAACTTTGTTGAGACGACGCGGACAAAGTGCCTCGAGTTTGACGCGATCTAACAATTTTTTAGAAAAATGAGGGACCCGCGTAAATTTACCGCAGTGACGCTCAGGGAAATATTAATAAGTCGCGGACTTCCTAGTTCGGGTTCGAAAGCCGAGTTAATTTCTCGTTTGATGGAGGCCGATCCCGAAGGATCGTGGATGGAAGTGCCCAGTGACGAAAGAGATAACGCGCAAGCAGCCGCCGGTGTGCAGCAGCGACAAATCGAGCTGTATCAGAGGGAGAAGAAGTTGGCCGAGCGTGAGCTCGCGTTGGTGCGTCGCAAGATCGAGATCTTGCGACGCACCAACGCTCCGCACCAACGCACCGACGCACGAGGTGTTGCGTAGAAGTCACGCGACGACAAAAAAATTCGATGACCGAATGTGGAAAAAAGATGAATCGTTCCATGAGAATTTTCACGAGAAAATTATTTTGGCCAACCGAGTACCAATAGACGACGACGAAATACTCGAGTACATTATCGAGGGTATCCCTGATGAAACACTGAGAAACCAGGCGCGTATTCAGCGATTTCAGATGGTGGACAGTATCTTAGAAGCGTTCGAGAAAATGACGATTCGAGAACGAAGCATACTAGCATCATCGAGCTCGGCGGCGACGGAAAGGCGAAGTGGCGGCCATAATAGAAATATGAAGAGTGAGACCGCGAGTGACGAAGAGAAGAAACCAACGAGCGGAGACGAAAAGAAAAAATTCTCTGTGCTACGCTGTTACTATTGTGACCACATAAGCACGAACTGTCCGACTAAAAATCAAGGTGTTAAGTATTTTAAATGTAAGGAGCGGGGGTATGTTGCCCCGAAATGCCCAAAACAATCGGCCGCTGGTTGAGGGAGTTGCGCAGTACTGGGCATTGCGCGCCGAAAATATGTTAAAGATATGTTGCTTAACGGTCGTTGTATCGAAGCATTGATAGATTCGGGAAGCGATTTTAATTTGGTCCGTGCGGACGAATATATCAAACTGGGTTCGCCAAAGTTACAATTTCGCGAATTGTTATTTGATGGCGTAGGCTCAACAGACAATGTAACTTTGGGAGAACTTGAAGCATAGGTCACTGTACACGGGCACACATATCCGATTCGTATACAAGTTGTCTCGGATACAATACTTCGGTGCGAAGGTGCCGTGCCGGAAATATTTAAGATAGACGTAGTCGAATCACGTGAGACAAATCTTGTAGACGTCGCAAACATAAAAAATTCACATCAACGCGCGGTGCCCGTGTAAGAAATTAGTAGGGCAGTCATAACAAAATTCGGGGCCCATGAGGGTTTGAATATGGATTCCCTACTAGGGATTTCCACAACACAACCCGACTAGGCCCCGATAGGAAAATAACAGGGTTGGATTATTTATGCAAAAAAGGTCATAGCGAGGTAAATGATAACGGGCCCAAACAGGATTCATCAGGGCAGTAGTTATTTCAGAGCATACAATATTTGCAAAGTTATCTTAAAAAAATTCTAGTTTTTAGACTTATTTTCCATAGATGTGATTGTTGAAGAATTGATGGTTAGACGGTTGAAATGCGGCTGGAAATAAATGGTCGTGCATACGGTGGAAAATTCAGTTGAGGAAAACACGAGATATGAGTGCGGGATTCGCTTGTCAATTTATTTAGCTGTCAGAACTTACAAACACAATGTTAAAAGCGGGTGCACTAGCGGTGTTGCGGTGTTAATAGCGGTGTATACACAGTTGGGGAACGCACACTGACTCTAACAATCTCGTTGTACGTGTTTCCAACTGCCAAAGATGGCCGAGGTTGTGGAACTTTTAGCGACACACGCGGTCTTGGCCAGGCCACGCGGTGAGATTAATCTTACAAACAGCGATGTAACTTAGCGGTTGGCGATTGCGTCTAGTACGCCAATCGCGCGGTTAATGAGTTCACTATGCACTTATAGTACCAATTTTACTAAATTAAAGCGGTGCGGGTTCTACAAAGCGGGAAATTGATCGAGATCAACGATGCGGTGTTTGGCGCAGTAGCGAAACTATAACTTATGAAGCAATCATGGCCGCTCTCGGACGCCGGCCGGCACGGGTGCTGTTGAGCATGCGCGGTACGGCGAGACGAGAGCGCCCACGAGGTGCTGCCGCGACGCGAGCCCTTCGGGAAGCTCGACTCGCTAGTGAGACGAGACGAAATCCCGAACAGTGATATATGCATATAAAGTTTAAGGTATCAGTTAAACACTAGGTTAGATCACTTGAAATAAACATACATGTGGAATTTTACTACAAATAATTTGTATTCTATAAATATTTAGAATGTTTGTGGGTGACGATATTTTGAAACCATGGCGCCACTGTACTTTCGGGGTATACAGACTCAATCCTAATACGAAGCCTGTGGTGAGCGTAGATTTTATGACCAATATGAATATATATTGTGACGTTGCACAATTTCCCTCCCCGCCGACAGCCCTCCAAGGCGACCGTTCCACGTAATACGAAAAAAGTAAGTTAACAATTAGTATTTTTATTTGTATTTTTTTTCCAATTCCCCCGTTCCCTCCCAATTATTGTACACTGTGTAAGCACTTATCGCCGCTACGAAGAACACCCCAAGGATCACCCGCAGTCATTCCCGCCATCATCGCCATCGTGGTCGCCGTGTCGTCGTCGTTGGCCGTCGTCGTCGTCGTCGCCGGCATCATCATCACCGACGTCGTCGTCGTCGTCGTCGTCGTCGCCACGGACACTGTCGTCGTCGTCGTCGACACGGCTATAACCAAGGACCATCCACCGTTACCAGGACATCCCGAGGACATCCCGACTGGCCCAGAAGATCGCCACCGGAATTCCCAGGACGTCCTGAAGAGGAACTCGATCACTCCACACACACGCACTCGCACCGAAGAAAATTCCCACCAAAAATCAAACAGGCCGCCCCGTCCGCCGTCGCTAGCCATCTATCGGTATAGCGACGGAGAGACGAGGGAGATGGCAGCAGCGCGCACAGAGCATCATGAATTACCATAAATCCCGATATCGATAAGGACGACCCTGCCATATCGATCGTCCTAATTACACACATCTCCCAATAGATCTCCCTAGTACCGTCCCGAAAATATCGATCTCCCCCCCCCCCCCCCCCCCCCCCGTAGCACCTGACCCGTGCCGCTGCTGCCCAACGGAAAATTTGAACTTACTTGGATTTTGGCTATCGGCGAGTAAGGAGCGAAGAAAGCGATTAGAGAGAAAGAAAGAGAGTAGTGTGGAAATAATTTTGAGAGTGAGTTGCGATTAATTAGAGTTGAAAAATAGTACGAAGAGTGTGTTTTGGAGTGAAAGGAAAATTTATACGGAGTGCAGTGCAGAGTTTGAGCGTGAGTGTTACGAGGAGATAAGCGGAAGGATAAAGGACAAACAACGTACGAGGATAAGGAGAGAGAGAGAGAGAGAGAGAGAGAGAGAGAGAGAGAGAGAGAGAGAGAGAGAGGAGTACCGAGCGAGCCACCTTGGATCACCACTGTGAGTGCTTGCACAGTTTCCCTTCCAAAATTTCATCGGCACATCTTTTATTTTTGTATCCCCCTTTTCTTACCGCAAAATACTATTTAGAGTACCCCTCCCCCAGTTTTCTTTTTGCGCATCGTTGAATATTATTTTCGTTTCGTTTTCATTTTCTTTTGTGTTTGCGATTAAATTAAGTAGTAAGATATTAACGTGGAACGGTCGTGCAGCGTAAAAGTAGAATAAGTAGGATTCCCCTTCCCGCGCTTCCCCTCTCCCGTCACAGGTCAACCGTCGCTGGCGGAGCGACGGTGACAACAATTTTTTTCCTGCCACTGTCCTTCGGACAGCGGCAAGGTACAAGTCGACCAAGTTTCCAAATTCATAATATCAACAGTCCCTGATACAGGGCGTCCCAAAAGAAATATTATCGGTGGTAATTATTAAGAGGCCACATAGAGTCGGAGAACCCCCTTCCCTGAGATACCCCTCCCCTCCCCTTAGAGCCGTTATTCATAGTTGTAGTATTTGTGTGTTATTTTTATTTTCTATTATTTTGTTAATTTTTTATTACAAATTAACTGGCGCCCAAACCACCCCAATATTATAAAAACACCTCCCCGGAGATAGTCCGCCGACCCTATTATCAAATTAAAGATTAGTGTTACTGTATTATTTTTGAGAAAAGCATTTTTTTTTTGTGTTAAATAAATTTTGAGTTCTTGTTATTTTTCTTTCTTTCTTTTTGTATTGGCGTTTAGTGTTTAATTAATTTCAGGAACCCCCCCCCCCTCTTTACCAGTCCCTAGTCACCACCCCACCATAACCCCCCCCCCCCCCCTCTTTACCAGTCCCTAGTCACCACCCCACCATAACCCCCCCCCCCCCATCGGCGTGACAATATATATAGATATAGTAGTAGTAGTACCGGCCACGACCGGCAGGTGGCGCATGGCCATCCTGCTTCTCACAAACGAACCATGCATCCGCTGGCATTATAAATGCGTAAACTGTGCAGAAAAGTATTAAGTTTCCCGTGGAACGTGCTGTAAAGAATTAGCTCACACTCCAATAAGTGTGCTATACAACTGTTGGATCGTATAATTACATGCACTTTTTCATATACATACTTACTATTTTCTCAGCCTATCCTGCTGCTTTTAATTTGTTTCCTTGAAGTCGCGGGGAGAAGCTAGTATTTTAGTATTAGTAATTTAATATAATGCTTTTAGCAATTCATTATTCTTACATGATTTGATCGGGATCCCTGTTCGAATCCAGCTGTATCCCTGCCAAAATTTCTGCACGGGATAGGGCAGTAATAGGTCTGCTTCATGGCTTCGATTCTGTTTTGGCAGGGTTCTGTTGAGGCACCCAGCCGGGCCCTGATTCATAAGTCCCTTTAGGCCCTCATCGACAAAGTGTGACCGGCCTCTAAGGGACCTGACCGGGTGCCATGTTAGGGCCCTTCTAGAGTGAGGGAAAAGTAATCGGGGCCTAGTCTAAGCCCTGGTTGAATTCTTTCACGGGTGGTTGAGGATCTTGTAAAGCTATACGTCGAAAATTATTCGAAAAGTAGACATAACGATGAAGCTTGTGCTTAAAGATGAAGAACCGGTGTATCAATCCGCGAGGCGTTTAACCGCGAACGAAAGGGAAGTAGTTAACGCGCAAATCGATGAATGGATTTCAGACGGGGTTGTTCAGCCGTCCTCCTCCGATTATGTTAGTCCAGTAGTGCTCGTCCGAAAAAAGAACGACGTATTTAGATTGTGCGTGGACTATCGTCTGTTGAACAAGAAAATTATCAAAGACCGATACCCTTTGCCGATGATCGAAGATCAGCTGGATCGATTACAAGCTACGCGAGTTTTCAGTACGCTCGATCTTAAAAACGGATTTTTTCACGTTTGGATGGAAAACTCAAGTCAGAAATATACGGCATTTACTGTGCCAGTCGGGCATTTCGAATTTCTGCGAGTTCCTTTTGGTTTGTGTAACTCACCAGCCGTTTTCCAAAGATTCGTAAACCTGGTGTTCAGAGCGCTCATGCGAGAGGGAATAGTGTTAGCCTATATGGATGATTTGATTGTTCCATCTGATGACGTTGAGAGTGGCATTCAAAATCTAGAGACAGTTTTGAAAACTGCAAGCAAAGCAGGTTTGATTATAAATTGGCAAAAATGTTGTCTGTTGCAAACCACTATTGACTTTTTAGGACACGTGATTGAGAACAGTCGCGTGCGTCCTTCTAATCATAAAACTGACGCGGTTCGACGTTTTCCAGAGCCTAAGACTGTCAAACAGGTGCAAAGCTTTCTTGGACGGAGCGGTTATTTGCGTAAATTTATACCCGGATATTCGGCAATCGCGCGACCATTGACAAACCTTTTGCGAGCGAATGTTAAGTTCCATTTTGGAATGGCGGAAAAAGACACATTTTCGAAACTCAAATTGAGGCTCAGCGAAAAACCGATCTTAAATTTATATCGAGTCGGAGCGGAGACAGAGCTCCATACGGATGCTTCTATGCTAGGTACGATTTTACTTCAACGAAATTCCGAGGATCAGTATTTTCATCCGATGTACTATTCCAGTGGAAAGACGACGCCTGCCGAGGAAAAATATACAAGCTAGGAGCTCGAGGTTTTAGCGATAGTATATGCGTTAAAGAAGTTCCGTGTGTACTTGTTAGGCATAGCGTTCAAAATTGTGATGGACTGTCATGCGTTCACTCTTACCATGCTCAAGAAGGACATTTGCGTACGTGTCGTGCGATCGGCGCTACTCCTGGAGGAATTTTAATACACCATAGAGCATCGACCTGGAAAAAATATGCCATCCATTGACGCACTCAGCCGAAACCCACTTCCAGTGTGCTTGTTGATCGACGAATCAGAAGCCGGATTAATCGCCCGCCTACGGAAAGGTCAAGAAGAGGACGATAGCATGAGGAAACTTCGAGATCTCGTGTCGCAGGAAAATGCGCAAGATTACGTATATCGAGGTAATTTACTTTACAGAGAGTGCGGTGGTAATCTGCAGCTTGTCGTACCGGGGAAAATGCAAATGCAAATTGTAAGACGAGTGCATGAACGCGGACATTTCGCCATTGGGAAAACTGAGACTCTGGTGCGTAACGAGTATTGGATTCTTAGTCTCCGAAAGCGAGTCGAGAAGGTTGTGCGAAATTGAATTGCGTGATTTATAGCCGAGCGAAAGCAAGGGAAACAGGAGGGGTTTTTGAATCCCATCAAGAAAGGAAGTGTTCCCTTGGACACAATGCATATACAGTCGGTGACGAAATTGAGTGGATACCTTCTAGTATAGAGTGCCGGAACGGTTTTTATGCCATTTCGCCGGTAGTTGGCCTAGGCCAATTTAACCAACGTCATTTCAAAGAGGAGCCATTTACCTTCATTTTTGCTATTTTAAACAAATTTGACGATTTTTTTTACAATTGGCACCCAGTCTTGAAAATAAAAATTGTATTCCGCGCCTCTTCCTCCATGATCAACATGTAGTACCTCCATTCCACACCGACTTCGCCACAAGCTTTATAGCAGTTGAAAAAAAAAAAAAAAAATTCATCGCCCCTGTCCCGCATGCATTCCCCTTCACTTGTCATTTTTCATCTTTGTGCCGATAAGCCACAACATGTTTCGGAAAACATCCAAAAATGGGAAAAATACATAGAAGTTCGGATACAGAAAATCGGGAAAAACATCTGGAAGAGTGGCTGAGACGCCTGGAAAGAAAATTTAGCGCAAAAAAGGCAAAAAAGAAAAGGCGCCATCGAAAATACAGCTCGTCATCATCAAGTCGCGATTCGTCGCACGATAACGGTGGACACATAGACAAACGAGGAGGACACGAACATAGCCGCCAAACGTCACGCTCGCGAGAACCTAGCCCAGACGCTTATAGTAAGTATTCCGAGGTATGTTTTTTTGTTTTAGGTTATTGCAAGGATACAACACGATACGTGCGATGACGGATCATATGGGCATTCTTTCAGTCTCTGTAGAGCTGTCAGAAGAGCTGTCGCTCAGCCAAAAATCGTATGTGAAAATAGCTGTAGCTATAGGCGGAAATATATGCCAAATAAATAGCCGTTGCACGGCAATACGCTCGCAATAATTATCAGGCGGTAGCCTGCCACTGGACTATGTATAGTCTCAGTGAATCATGCAACGACGTTCTGGTTGTAGGAAATCCCGAGCATCCACAAGGGCTCGAGGATACAGGAGAATCGACGAGCGCTCTTTCGATATCACGAGACGAGACAAACACTGGTGTTCCGGTGGTGACAAATGATGTTATTTTGTTGCCGGAGAATCGAATCTCCATTAAAACAGGCGATCAGAGTACAATGGAGGAAAACAACGAGACAGGAGCCTTATCCGAGGATGTATTGAGGGCGATGGGAAAGCGTATCGCGCCAGAAAAAATCGTTGGCACAGCGATACATAAAGACATTCCCGAACGCTGGCTCGAAGTTTTAAAAAAGGGCCTCACGGCGAACGATCGCTTAAAAATTCTCAAGAAATATCCCACTCCCGAGAATTGCACTCTGATCGACGCTCCGAAATTAAATCCAGAGCTGAAAGCAGCAGCTACTGAAGCAGCCCTAATGAGGGACGCTCGAATAGGGTCAAAGCAAGAGCGAATCGCGGGCTGCCTTACCGCCATCGAGAAAGCGCTCTCAATCGCGCTGGGCGGCAATGGAGACGCCGAGAATCTCATGATCATCGAGTATCTCTGCGATACGGGAAAGCTTCTGACGGATCTCCAGCGAGAAGAATCGTCGGTGCGAAAAAGCCTAATTCTAACGGGGGTAAACGGACCCATCAAGGAGATGATACAAAACTCGGAAGTAGATCAGTGTTTGTGTGGAAAGAATTTGGAAGAACAACTGAAGAGCGTGAAAGCGGTGGAACGATCGCTCAAAGATTTCAAGCCGCCGCCAAAAAACCAACCTGCAAGAAATCTAAAAAACTTCAGAGCCCCGCTCGGTTCGTACAATCTAAAACCACAGACAGCGACGACGAGCGGGCAAAAATACATGTCGCGACCGCAAAAAGGGCAAGAATTGTCGAAGGCGCATTCGTTACAGAGGATGCAGTCGAACCAACCGTACCGGAAGTCATACCAGCAGAAAGATCGCAACTACCCGAGGCATCGTCGCTAAATCCTGTAGGTATTAAAGCTGGGCGACTACGCTCGTTCAAACATGAATGGCGGAGGTTTACCTCTGATTTGAAAATTCTCTCATGGGTTAAGGGTTATAAAATTCCATTCAAAAGTACGCCTTCTCAGGAAAAAATCCCACGAGAGTCTGCATGGCCGATAGCAGAGAGATCTCAGATATCTCTACATATTCAGGAATTGATTGCAAAAGGAGCAATAGCTCAGTGCTCGCCGGTAAAAAATCAGTTTGTGTCCAATATTTTTCGTCGGCCGAAGCCAAACGGGTCTTCTAGATTAATCGTAAATTTAAAGGGACTCAATGATTTTATCCAATGCGAACATTTCAAAATAGAGGACCGGAAAACGGTGATTCAACTACTGAGCCCGGATATTTTCATGGCGACCGTAGATCTCACGGACGCGTATTATATCATTCCGCTTGATGAAGCTGATAGGAAATTCGTCAGGTTCACATTCGAGAACAAATTATTCGAATTTACGTGCCTCCCTTTCGGTCTCTGTACGGCGCCGTATGTATTTACGAAGCTAATGAAACCGATTATTACTTACATACCTGGGACAACAAGGATTTTTGTCAGTATTATACATAGACGATTTCTTACTCCTGGGAGACTTATGAAGAGTGCTCACGAAACGTTTCAGAAACCTTAAAAGTACTCGAGGAAACAGGATTCATTGTTAACGAGGGAAAAAGTATGCTTACTCTATCTCAAAGGGTACAATATCTCGGGTTTGTATTTGATTCAGCGAAATGGACCGTAGAGTTCCCGGAATCGAAAAAAGAAATTCTCGAAGAGCAAATCAAGCGAATGAGTGTAAAAAGCAGATGTAAAATCAGAGACTTTGCGGAATTCTTAGGAAAATTAACAGCTAGTTGCTTTGCGATCAATTACGCCTGGGGCTACACGAAAGCTTTCGAAAGGGAAAATTGTTTGGCTCTAAGAGAAAACGGGGGAAATTACGAAGATTACATGAAACTTCCTAAAGATTTATCAGGCGATTTTGCTTGGTGGAAGAATGCAATTCGCAACGCACGGATACCCCATAAAAGATTCTACGTTTGTCATGGAAATATTTTCGGACGCGTCCTTAACAGGCTGTGGAGTTTTTTGTGGTGGCGAGCGAGCTCGGGGACATTGGACCGAAAATGAGCAACAGTTGCATATTAATCACCTGGAATTACTCGCAGCATTCTTCGGACTGAAATGCTTCACGGGAAATATGTCAAATTGTCAGATATTATTACGGATAGACAATACTACGGCCATCTCGTACATAAATAAAATGGGGAGTATTCAATTCAAACATTTAAATCGTATTGCGAGAAAAATTTGGTAGTGGTGCGAGTCAAGAAATATTTGGGTCTTGGCAACCTATGTGAGTTCGAAAATGAATGTCGAAGCAGACAAAGAGTCTCGAGCACTCGAACCAGAAACTGAATTCGAATTGTCGGACACAGCATTCAGAAAAATCGTAAATACTTATGGGAAACCGGATATAGATTTGTTCGCGACGAGAAACAATGCGAAACGCGAGAGATATGTGTCATGGCGGCGAGATCCGAGCTCGTTCGCCGTCGATGCATTTACCATTACGTGAAGGCCATATTTTTTCTACGCATTTCCGCCATTTTCTATAATCGCGCGAACATTGCAAAAAATCAAACAAGAAGGATCCCACGGTATTATAGTTGTACCAGACTGGCCCAGCCAGCCTTGGTACCCGATGATTCAAGCACTCGCAATTTCAAAGCCGCTCTCGTTTAAGCCTAATGCTAAACTGATACTTTCTAATAACAGGGAACCTCATCCGATCTGGCGAAACATTTCCCTGGTGGCCGTGAACTTGTCAGGCGGGCGTTTGAAAGGAAAGGCGCATCAGCTACAACGACAAACATCATGGCAGCTTCATTATGCAACTCGTCAATGAAACAATATGAGTCAGCGCTAAGACGGTGGTGGGACTACTGCGATAAAAATTTGATATCACCCTTCTCGGCTTCAATCTCGGACATTCTGAAGTGTCTTACGGAACAATTTACGGAAGGCGCCTCTTACGGATCGCTAAATACATTACGATCTGCAATCGCGTTAGTCGGGGGAGAAAAGGTTGGACAAGACGGCCAAATAAGAAGATTTTTCAAAGGAGTGTTCAAATTGAGACCGTCAGCGCCGAAATATGACTCTACGTGGAACCCGGGAAGAGTTCTGAATTTTTTGTCGAATATGGCGGATAATAAGGAACTCACGTTGAACGACGTAAGCAGGAAATTAATCACGCTACTAGGCTATGGTAACAGGACATCGAATGCAGACATTCGCACTCATTAACATAGAGAATATACACAGAGACGAGGAGACGGTAGAAATAAGAATACCAGACCCCATCAAAACGTCGGGGCCCAACCGGAAACAGCCAATACTAATCCTACCGGTGTACAGGGATAATAGGAAATTGTGCGCAGCCTCAGCGCTAGAGACGTATTTAAAGAAAACAGAGAAAATACGGGGGGGGGGGATCGTTATTTCTATCATTTAAGAAACCCTTTGGCGTGGTCTCTAGCCAAACTTTAAGTCGCTGGGTCAAAACGATTCTAAAGGAAAGCGGAGTAGACACAGAGATATTTACGGCGTACAGTACACGCCATGCCTCAACTTCGGCGGCAAAAAGAAATGGGGTCGACATAGAAACAATAACGAAAACAGCCGGATGGACGACGGGGTCACTCACATTCGCAAAGTTTTATAACTTGAATGTTAGTACGCACAAAAGCGCATTTGCAACGTCTGTTTTAAAGTGCAAATAGCACGCAGGATTAGTATCAATATGTATAAGTTTAATTATCAACCAAAGATATGGTATTCTAATAAAAATGTTCGAACTTTACAAAGCTGGAATATTACCGCTGTTGCAGCCTGTCAACAACTACATGTTGATCATGGAGGAAGAGGCGCGGAATACAATTAAACAATTAAACGAACTTACTTGTAAGTGAAGTTCGATTGTAATTGTAGAAGCGCCTCTTCCGAAATGATCACTCCCACCAAAAAATCCCAATTTACGTGACACGCAAACCCCTGATCAAATCAAAGCTTTAAAACAATGACAAGTGAAGGGGAATGCATGCGGGACAGGGGCGCCGAAATTTTTTTTTTTTCAACTGCTATAAAGCTTGTGGCGAAGTCGGTGTGGAATGGAGGTACTATATGTTGATCATTTCGGAAGAGCCGCTTCTACAATTACAATCGAACTTCACTTACAAGTAAGTTCGTTTAATTGTTTAATTATTGGTCGTTTTTTTGTTCTTCTTTGAGTGGACACCGTTCGTAGTAAAAAAAATTTAACACATTTCTTTAACCGCGATCATAAAGGCAGAAGTCCATGCTTCAATTTCTTTTTTCAGAAAACATTCTACAATTTTTTTTTCGAAAAATATTTCATTTTTTGAGCAAAAATAGACGATTTTAAAATTGCTCCGTAGGACGAAAACGATGAGGTTTACAACAAAACCTCAAGATGGTAAAAAGTTGTATTACTTCTTAATGAGTTCACGAGACGTTTTTCAGATTTTTTTTCCAAATTTGTTTTCCATCTACACCGGTGATATATGAAATTATCATGGTATACAGATCAATCGAGCTCGACGAAAATAGATGAAAAAAATGTCGAAAAAAGAATCTGAAAAAATTCTCGTGAACTCATCAAGAAGTAATACAACTTTTTACCATCTTGAGGGTTTGTTGTAAACCTCATCGTTTTCGTCCTGCGGAGCAATTTTCAATTCGTCTATTTATGCGCAAAAATGAAACTTATGCTCTGTTACGTACGGGTTTCCGTCGTAATATATTTTTTTTATTAGTTTATATTTGTTTATAGTCGAGCGTCAGGTACTCGACTTGTGGGTTCTTGTCTAAGTTTAAGCGGTGTAACGCACCTCACCTGGTTTTGTTGTTGGTGTGTGTGTGTGTTTTTCTCGCCCTGTTGACGGCAGCAGATTCCTGTGAAGGTCGGGTATGGCGGCAGTCTTGGCCGTGGAGATAAAACACACGATTGCACTTAGTATTTTTTATTCAGTATTTTCACAGGTTTGATCGTGTGGTTTACACTGGCGCGCGTGTGTGCGGCACTACCACTACGATCTCGGGTTTTGGCTGAGTCGGCAAAAGGGGCGAGCGTTCGCAACGTGATCGCCTCTTTCGACTCTAGCACTATCAGTTTAAATAAGAGTAGTAATTTGATTGTGATTTTATGACTCGCAATATTTTGACGCGTAATGTCGCTCGGGTAATTGACGCGGTACAATAATATTACAAGGGGCGCGAAGTGCCGTTATGGTTAACTTGCGCGCAAAGAGTTCTAAAACGAGTTGTTCGGTCTTCCGCACTCGCTGTTACACTCGCGAGACTCTAAGTACGCGAGATGTACTTGCCCTCAGGTATGAGTACACCGATCGTTCGATACGTCTGTTAAGCCGAAGGTGTCGATTTAGACTGGTGATTAGTTCGTCGATCGGAATGCTCATTACCGTGGGGCGAGGGTGTTGGAAGAGTCTCGCGGGGGCAACAGGAGGTATCGGATTTCCTATTGAGAATTCGATTGGTTTTTGCGAGCATTCTCGGAAATGTGTAGATCGCTGATTGAGCAGCGCGTGGAGGTTGGTAATTTCCATCGCGGGTCGATGAATTCAGGTAAAGTGATGACACTGCGGCGCGTGCATCGAAAGGATCCTTCGGTATGGTTGTTGCCAAGCTGACCGGTCCGTAACAGCTCAAAGAATTACCCTCTCACAATCAGAGTCTCATATTGAGTTCGCAACATGAGGAAACGTCGATTCGAAGTTGTTAGAAATATTTTGAATCAGCAAAGACGTGTTAGATGGGAAAAGACGACTCCGGTAAGAAAGTTCGGGTAGAGGGTAGTTTACCCCCTTAAGGTTGCTATTTGGAAAAAATGCAAAAACACGCCAACTAGATTTTTGTGTTACCATCAAAATAGAACAGGTTTTCTTCAATTACATCCACCTCGTTCACATAAAGGGTGGGGGAAAAATAAATACAAGGGTGATTCGCCCCATAATTTTTTGTTTGTGGGGGGGGGGGGGGGGGGGGGTAATTACAAACATGCACACGAACGTCAATAATAACGTAAATTTAGCCTGGAATTCGATAATGCTAGCTGACTATGGGTGCGTTCCACTTATCGCCCGTAAGGCCCGCGCGCGCGACCCCCAAATTCTTGTTCCACTAGCTACTGGCGCCCCGGGCGATGATTTTATATGGATCGCAAGCGTGGTCGCGGTGGTCGCAAACGTGCGGCCATATTGGTTTAAACTTCAAATTTGTTACCAGAGAAATTCAAATCGACATAAACATTATACCCTTAAAAAGAACATGGATAAACGTGAGGTCGTAACTACAATTTTAATAAAATGGAAAATAGCCGATGAATCCGAGAGCTCATCGAGATCAGACGATATGTGGAAAGGTTCGGTGGAGAGAAGAAAACGGCAATTACGTCCAAGGATTATAGGTTACGACAACGTAACTATTAACTACACAGATAAGGAGTTTAAAAGTCATTTCAGGTTGGTATTTGTTTAGAGTTATGTTAATTAGATCGCAAGCTAACTACTTTCAATTACTAAGTCAATTGTTTACAGAATGTCAAGGGCTACTTTTAGATACCTGCACTAATTGATAAAAGCAGATTTATGGAGAAAAATCAAGGAATGCCCTACCATCCCATCCCAAACGCTGCTAATGATAGCTCTATGGAAGATGGCAACCGCCGATTCATACAGGTAATGATTTACTTTAAGATTATTTCAGTTTTTTTACGTCGTTAGAAAAAAAAAATTCTACGTATTAGATAAAGTGTGGGAATTTTCACCATCAAATCATTCATAATTTACGTTTACATTTTCGCAATATGGTGCGTACAGATCAGTCTGTGATCGGTTTAATGTTGAAAAAGCCACTGCAGTTCGAGCAATACGAAAAGTAACACATGCGTTATTTAATCGAGCCTCTCAGTTCATGAAATGACCTATTGGAGATCGCACCCGGGCAGTCATGAAAGGGTTTGAAGAGAGCAGTGGCTTTCCAAAAGTCATCGGAGCCATTGACGGTACGCATATTCGAATCAATGCTTCCAAAGAAGATCAAGTATCTTACATAAATCGAAAAGGATACCATTCGATCTAGTTGCAGGTAATTATTTGTAGAATTTATACAACTGTTAAATCTTACTTATATCTTTTTGTTAGGGGTTTTTTTTTATCTTATGGGTTTAATAGGCAATTGGTCAGGTATCGAATTAAAGGAAGAAATGCTGAGGAAGTTATTGCTTTTATTGTTATTATGTGCGATCGCTTCGCATGCTCGGATCGAACTGACGAGAGTGTGTCTCGTCAACCGTCATTATAATATTCGGCACTCTTTGTACTCTCTCTCGCTCACTATAATCATACGACAATTTCGTACATACCCGCTTCGACGGTAAATACTCACATATTCGTACATCCTACCGTTCTAATAAGTATATTACATTTTTTTATTTTATGCTATATAAATAGTAATAATGCAATAATAAATATGCATGCTATATGCTATATTCATGCATATTTCTATTTACAGCTCATATACGATCACAACTGTGTAATAACACATTGTTACACTGGCCACCCTGGTTCGGTGCATGATCAACGAATCTTTCGTTTATAGGAAGTTTCACACTTTTTGGATGATGATGCGAGGTTTCCATCTAATAGTCACCTCGTAGGAGATGCTGCGTACGAGTTGCACGAACGTCTTCTAACACCCTTTCGAGATAATGGATATCTCACTCAGAAGCAGGAGAACTTTAATTACCGGCAGTCATCAGCCAGGGTATCAGTCGAAAGATGTATTGGCTTTGGAGCGTCGACTGAGATACTATCGACATTATTTCTCGTTCTTATATTATTTTTACTTATATTTCGACAACACAAATTAATGTACGAAATTCTATGTTCAAACTCGGTACAATCATGCATTTTCAGGGGAAATTCCAACAGCTATTCAAATTCTATTCAATTATAAAAAAAGGGAAAGACAGTACGTGACCAAAACGGCTGCGCACCAAATATTATGAGAAAATCCATGAATTGGTCGCCAGGAGCCACATGTTTTATGACGGGTTGACCCTTTGGTTTTTCCGCGTGATTCATACTGACCAGGTTAAAGACGCTCTCTGCTTTTCGCGACGCTTCAACCCCCGCACCAATGAAAATGCATGATCGTCTCTAACACCGTTTCTCCCACTTTTTACCAAGAAGAACAAACATCTGACAGTCGTTCCTTACAATTTTCAAAAGGGCAGTCTTCAGCGACTTGTTGCCGAGTCAACAACTTCTTTCTCTTCTTGTACACACATTCTGTATTGTAACATTAACTGTGAAATAAAAATTATAGACATTGTTATTCTCTACCACTGAATCCTTCTATCCTCTAACATTTTACGCGAAACTAGTTTGCCGTTGATTAATTTTCACTGTAAACACTGTACCGTTTGACTCCGTCATCTCAATACGCACGCCAATTTACAACTCGCGTGGATTAAAACGAATAATCGCAAAGTTCTACAGTACAGGCTTGTTAAAAGGACGGATGCGAGGTTTGTTAAATTTCTTGCCAACGATCAGAGTGAACTCAATAACCGAATACATTGTGGCTTGTTATAACGATGCCTCAAAATGTGGACGAAAATATAGAAAATCATGCAGTTTTTCATCCACTGAGGCGAAATTCTGCCACACAAAAAAGAATTGTAATTATGGAAACCCTTAAATAAATTACATTTTGTAACATTTTGTAAAATCTATGAAATTCTCATTTACCTAAATTCGCATTAGTTATTGACTTACAGTGTTAGCGATTAATTATTCTCATTCATTTCAAAATTTGTTTAATACTTCTACAACATAGCGGATATTGCGTATAAACAATAAGTAAACTTATTCTATTTGAATCTAGTGATAAGAAATATTGTAATTGTACAACCGAAAATGTTTGTGTTCCTGAGTAATAATGATTTATGATGCATGTAAATTGTATTTTTTCATATATTTTTTTACGATGTTATTTATGATCGAGCGAGAACGATTAAAATACTGTTCATTGTACATGGCTAAATGTTGATATTTTAATTTCCAATTATAATTCTGTATCTAATACAATTACTAGATATAAATAAAATATAATTATTCAAATGATATAGAGTGCCAATGAATTTTTCCTTACCACTATTTATTTTTTCATCTAGGGGAGAGTGGGGTAATCACGGACGACGGGTAATGGCGGACGCGCAAGTTTAGCTATGTTAGAAAAGGATAGAAGATATTTTGAATGACGCAATCGTGAGTCGAGACCGATGGTAGTGCCAAACAGTGAGAGTTAAAGTGAGGACGCGCTCGTTGTACAATGTAAGTTAACTTGATGATTTTTCAACAATTTCATCTTATTTTTTGTTTGAAATTGTATGTGTGTCTAATAATCTAGGGAAATCATAGGAACTTGGTAATTTTGTTGTGAAATAACATCTAATTGAACAACGTTTTCAAGCACACGCTTCGTGCATCGCGCGATTCTAACCTCAAATAAAACATTTGTGTCGATTTTTTTTGCGAGTCGGGTAATTGCGGATGATTTATGTGGGGTAAAGGCGAACGTCCGTAGTTACCCCTAAACGATGCACTGAGTTTTTATTTTACAATTTGTGTCGAATGCGGTGGTCATCATTGCTAGTACAATTTTTATCGTTTAGTTATACATAATATTTCACTAATATGAAATGTGATCTATTTGTTTATACGTTTTTACCCTGGTGATTAGTATAGAGATAGTTTATAGGCCGGATAGTTACATTAGCTTTTTTGTCACTAAAATAACATATGAGAACATGATAGTTGATACATTTTGAAATATCTATCAATTAACATATTTCAGATGCCGAGAAATTACCAAAGAAAGACAGAGACCAAATATAAATTAGAAGACTTGGAGCGAGCCGTTCAGGCTATCAAAAACCATACATTTACACTGGGTAAAGCAGCTGCCAATTATTCGGTCCCAAAAAGTACTACATATGACTATTTCAAGAAAGAAGTTATCAAGACTCCAAAAGCTGGAAGAAAGGCTGTATTTTCTGAAGAACAAGAAAAAGAATTAGAGAAGCATACTTTAAAATGCAGTAAATTGTTTTATGGTTTAACTATAGAGATGGTCCGCAAAATAGCTTTCACATTTGCCGAAGCAAATAATTTAAAGCACAATTTTGATAAAACATCCCAAATTGGGGGAAAAGACTGGTTCTATGGATATAAAAAAAGGCATCCTAATATTTCACTTCGTAAATCTGAGTACACTTCTATTAATAGAATTACAGCTTTTAACCAAACAGAAGTGAAAATGTTTTTCATGAACTTGGAAGCATTGCAAACAAAACATCGGTTTGATGCTAATCGCATTGTAATGTTGTCGAAACCGGCATTTCTAATGTTCAGAGAAACTCTAAGATATTAGCTCAAAAAGGTCAGAAACAGGTCGGCGTGGCAACAAGTGGCGAAAGAGGAACTACAACAACAGTTGTATGCGTATTTAGTGCTTCAGGAAAGTATGTTTCCCCGTTTTTCATTTTTAAGAGGAAGAGAATGAATGCTCAACTGTTGCGAGGAGGCAATGCTGATATGATAGCAGCAGTTAGCGATTCGGGTTGGATCAACGAGAACCTGTTTGTAGATTGGCTACATCATTTTATCTCCTATGCTAAGCCAACTGTTGTAGAACCGATTTTAGTTGTTTTAGACATCCACGAAAGCCACGTTAGCCTTGATTGCTAACTGCTTTGTCGCCAGAACGGAATAATATTGTTATCTCTTCCACCGCATACGTCACACCGAATGCAACCTCGAGACTTAACATTTTTTGGACCCCTCAAGACTCCATACAACAAAGAATGTGATTTATACATGGCTGTCAATATAGGCTAAAGAATAACACAGTATGAAATCGTCGAACTTTTCACTAAAGCTTTTAATCGGATCAGTAATATTGAGAAAGCAGCAAATGGTTTCCGGGCAGCTGGTATTTGTCCATTAGATACAACTAAATTTGAGGAACAGTTTATAGAAACGACATTGCCTGATACTCAGATGACACAGCCATCGAATGTTCAAAGACTAGAAGGTTTTCATGTGGAGATATCAAATGTGCAAAGAGGAGTGACACCCGAGCCTCATGCAGTAGCGACATCAAATGTGCAAGAAGCAGTAACACCTGAGCCTCAGATAGTAAAGCCAATAGCTGCGTTGAACAAATCAATTCCACTGTAAGATATTGTTAATGTTCCCCAACGGTCACGACCAAAAAGAAAGCAAACTTCTAGGAAGAGACATTCAATTATAATAACCAGCAGTCCAATGAAAGATGTTTTAGAAGAAAAAGAACAAAAAAGGAAAAAAAAAGAGCAGATTAAAGAAAATGAAAAGGCTATAAATAAAAATAAGAGTAAGAAAGGGGTAAAGAACCTGAAAGGATTTGAAGATCACGTGCATAAGGAAAACGAAATTAATAAAAGTGCTTCGAAAGATAATGAAGAGTGTTATTGTCTGATATGTGATGAAAAATATATAGAACCAATCTACGAAGATTGGATAATATGTTATATGTGCAAATTATGGGCCCATGAGAAGTGTACGAGTGGGGAAAGCACTGCGAAGGGCTTTTTGTGCGATTCTTGCGCCAATTAGAGTATGTCCGTAATTACCCCACTTAGCATGTGGAGTACCCCGGACACCAACAGTTTTCTTTTTTTATGATAATTTGATTTTATCTAACATTTATTTGTTTTGATTATGAGAACATAAAATTGATTAGTTTAAGTACCGACTGAGTAATATATAGCTTTATTAACTTAATTCGGTTTTGTTTAATTTCACTATTCCCTTAAGTGTTCGCAATTATCCCACACTCCCCTACAATACTTGTTCCGGCTATGCCGGAATTCGTACAGCACCGCTCGCGTGATCGAGCGCTGATCGATCGAGGCGGCAGCGTCCCACTTTGTCCGAGCAACGCTTCCCCCTCTCTCAGGGTCGGTTAACGGCCGAACGATTAACGGACGCCGGTTAATCGTTATTAACGTGAAAGGTCTCGCTTAGGGTACACGCGCTCGAGTGACAAGTTTCTATATAACGACTTTGCTCATCCCTGTGTATTGCTCGACCTTCTCATTTTATGTCGGTCCGGCTTGTTTTATATGTGCTTCCTGATTGGCGACGACGGCTCGCGATAATAAGATAGCTCTTCTTGGATTGAGGACCACGAGACATTGGTGAACGATTATCGCTCGACGGGCTCCATTGGTAACGCGGTCGGCTCGTGGCAACCTACCGTTAAGGACTTACATACACTTGTAATTTTCAAAAAATCGTTTTTTTTTTTTGTGTTTTCTGAATATACATATATTTGAGCATACACACTCAAAATTTTATGTCAATCAGACGAATATTTTCGAAGTTATAGACACATTTATGAAGGCGCGTTAGGGAGGCGCGTCTCACAGTCGGGGCACTTTAACGGGTTACATACACTTGTAATTTTCAAAAAATCTTTTTTTTTTGTGTTTTCTGAATATACATATATTTGAGCATACACACTCAAAATTTTATGTCAATCAGACGAATATTTTCGAAGTTATAGACACATTTATGAAGGCGCGTTAGGGAGGCGCGTCTCACAGTCGGGGCACTTGAAACGCGTTTTTCTCAAAACTATGTTTTCAAAATCGGTGATCAAGATTTCTCGAAAACGGCTGAACCGATCAGTCTCAAATTTTAACACAACCTTTTTAACTAGATTTTTTAGTAATTAATCGAAGATTTTTTTTCTCCGATAAATATTTTCCATTTTATAAACAATTGAAGGCTTAAATTTTCGTTCAAAATCGAGTCTTTTATTTTGAGAAGTCGCCATTTTGTCAAAAATTATTTTTTCGCTAATTCCTTCGATTAAATACTAGATAATGTATTATATTAACGAAATTTATTCGGTTTTTTCATTACAGATAATCCGGTCCAGAGATATCGTGATCACCGCAAAATTGGTTTTTTTTGCGGAGCTCTAGGAGATCGGCGATAGCAACATTCGCGATGATTATTTTGACAAATAAAAAATATGTTAATATATTATAAGGTTATTATAATATGTACACCAATTTTCAAATTAATAAATTGAATAGTCTGCGCGAAAAAAATTCTTGAAAATCCGTCTTTTTAAAGCCTTCTAACTGTATGTAAGTCCTTAAGCGAGGTACGCTTGAAACGCGGATCGACAGCCATCTTTTGCTCGACCCTTTTCTAGAAACGCTCGTGTCGGCTCGGTATTCGGGATTAGGCTAACGACGAAGAATAATATATCGAGAACGTTTCTTGCCATCGCGCGTCTTAACCGTCATCGACGTTTTCGTCGCTTATTGAGACCATCGCTTCTCACGGACCATCGATATCTCGAATATCGACAGTAGTTTGCGCTCTCTTGTATCATCGAGTACGCGTTACGCGCTCAGCTCTTGTATAAGGAAAGGTTGCCCGGCTCTATACGTGTGAATTGCTCTGCGTTGCGACTAGCCGGCTCTTTTTTCTGTTTGTACAGTGACGCTACAATAAAGTGACGACCAACGAATGTTATAAACGCAGTGCTCAGTGTGGACGATTTATTATTTTCCCTCACTCTCCTTTATCCGCTAACCAGGTCCTCGCGCAAACAATACTGAACCGTATACATTTCTCGAGCTATACATCTACTTGGCTACCTTCCAATTGCTCCATATACAAACTTACCAAAGACGGTCATAGGAAATCAATTACACAAAACTTACCAATGACGGTTAATAGGAAATTAATGATGAAAATGAAATTTAAATAAAAATAATCATTTACATCAGTAGCACTGTCATTTAGTGGAGTAAAATAAACGTTATACAGATAATAATCTAAAAATAAGTGTTAGATCTTAAAAAATAAAGAAGCAGTAAAATACCCTCAACTGATCGGATTCGGTGACGTGACGCCACGAGTGGAGCACGCGCGGGATAAATTGGGATAGCAAAAAGCAGTAATAGTGAAAATAAAGAGAAATAAGGAAGAAGAAGATTGATGATAAGAAAAGCGGAGGTGAGGCTGGTCAAGTGGAGATAATAGAGAGTGTGAGGGAAATGGAGGCGAGTGGAATTGGAAGGAATAAAGTGGGAATGTGGGGAAAGGAGGTTAGGAGTGACGACGGCGGAGAGGCAAGGGGTGAGGTTGAGAGAGAAAAGCAGATGGCCGAAGGGGAACAGAAGCGCTGCGGGCCGAGAAAGAACCACGTTAGAGAGTCGGCGGGTAAAGCAGAGCAGGAGGATGCGGCGGCCGGCAAAGAAGAGCAGGAGGAGGAAGTGGCGGCGAGAAGGAAGAGAGGGCGCCCAAAGAGGGGAGAAACGAATAGAGATGTAAGGGAATTCTTTAACGTGTTCAGATCACCGGGCGGAGGAAGCATGTCGCAATCGCCCCCGGTAAAAAAGAGCAAGAGAAAAGGAGAAGAGAAAAATGAGGAAGAAAAGAACCAGAATAGCGAGGAAGAGGACGAAGGAGAGGAAGGGAACGGGGAGGAGGAAAAGTGCCTGGAAAAAAAGGGAGAAGGAGAGGAGGAGAATCTGGAGTGGACGGATAGGGCCGATGGAGTGTTTACGTAGAAGAGAGAATTGCAAGAGGCAGAGATAAGAATGAGAGGGACGATGAAGAATACTATGGCAGAGGTGGAAAGGAGGCTGAAAGAATGGAGGTGGATGGAGATAAATAAGATAAAACAGGAATGCGAAGCTGAGGAGGAAGGCCGATGTGAGGAGTGCAATAAAAGACAGGGAGAAATTGAGGAGTATAAAAACAAAATGAAGGAGATGAGAGAAAAAATGGAGCAGGAGCGAAAGAGATGGAGAGAGGAGAGACGGCACCTTATGGACACAATCAATAGGATGGAGGGGAGATTGGAAGAAAAAGAGGGAGCGGAGAAGAGGAGGAACAGCACGGAATGGGAAGAGTGCAGGGGAAAGGAGAGAAGATCGGCAGAGATAAGGTCAACAGCGGAAGAGAGAGGAGAGGACGGAGCGGGAAGATGGAGAATAATAAGAAGATACGATGAAAACAATGGGGGATACGAGGAGGATGGTAAGAAAAGAAGGGATGCAGGAGCAGAGTGGAGAGTGGTAAGAGAAGGGGAAAGAAGGGAAGGTGAGATGGACGAAAACAATAATGAGAGGGGAAACGAAGAGAGGGATAGGAGATGGGAAATTCTGAAAAGAAAGCCGACACCTCTAAACGAATGGGAGTGGAGAGAGGAAAAAATGAGAAGGGAGAACAGAAAAAATAATTTAAAAATCAACTGTAAGGAATGGGGAGGAAATAATAAAGGTCCTGAGGAAGATAGAAGAGAGATGCAGGCAAGAGATCAGGAGGTAGGCAACGACAAAATGGGTGAGCAGGGGTGTGATAGTGCTGAAATTCCAAAAGAGGAATGAAAAAATCGAAACGATGAAGAGAGGAAGAGATCTAAGGGACGATGGGATTAGGATTGGGCATGACCGAACAAAAAGAGAAAAGGAGGTGCAAAGATGGCTCTGGGAGGTGGCGGCCAATGAAAAAAAAACACGGCAGACAGGTGGAGGTGAGGCAGATGAGGATCTGGATGGTGGAAAAATGGTGGAGATGGAACGAGAGGAGAGGAGACATCGAAACCTGGTGGGAAGAGAGGAGAGGAGACACCGAAAACTGGCGGGAAGAGAGGAGAGGAGTCACCGAAAACTGGCGGGAAGAGAGAAGAGGAGACGCCGAAGGGGGGCGAAACGAGGAGAGATGGCAGCAGCCCTTTCGGTCGCGGAATAGAGGTATGTGGGCGGGATGAAGGAAGACAAGAAGAAGAAAGAAGAGGGAAGAGGGAAGGCGAGGAGAGGACAGACACAGAAGATTGTGAGCAAGCGGAGAAGAAGGAAAGCGGTGGGGAATTAAAAATAATATTATGGAATGTCGCGGGTATATCTAAAATTGGAGAAGCGTGGGAGGTCTTGGAGGAAGCCGATATGTTGTTTCTGCAAGAAACGTGGGTAGAGGAAAAGGATGAAGAAAAAGCAAGGGAGAAAATGAGCGAGAAATTTAAATGGGCGTTTATGGTAGTTCTATCGCGTAGGGGCGTATTCTGTAGGGGCAACCGGGGGGGGGGGCCCAAACAAAAAGTAGAAAAACATTATTATTGTATCCATAACACATATTTATATGTTCATTTACTCATTAAAAGTATTTTATCAAGTAACGTTGTTTATTATAAGATTTTTCTAGTGTGGGGAACTTTATGCGTGATACTGACCTGCTGAAAATTTGGCAACATCGCATCGTAGCTTTGCATTTGTTATGTTGTACAAAAATGAGTCAAGACGATGAACGCATGGAAAAAGTGCAAAAGTTTAACGTTCACAATGAACGTGGAAAAAAACGTGGACAATTTATGTGTATAAAAAAAAACAGGCCCGAGAAAGTTTAATCACGGCGTGTGCAAAAAGTCGTGAGCAGAAAAAAGTCGGGTTATCTGGCGAGACCGATAACGAAGAACTTTCATGCGTGGATGGTAGACGAATTGTTGAGCCGGCCCATTTGGCAGAACAATTATGGTGTCAGAATTGTGATATCGCCTTGTCATTAAAATTCGTGGTTGGTGAACAAAAATATGGACTTGCCTCGGTATTACGCGTCAAGTGTTACATGTGTAATGCAGTGATTTCTGTTTCAACGAACAAACGTCACCAGATGGCAAAGCTATTCGATGTCAACTGCAAACTTGCGATAGGTATAACTTAATTAAAATGATGTTTTCTTACGATAAATTATTTGCGATTGAATCTATTATAAAATTTGTTATAGGAATGATTGACGCAGGACTAGGAGAAGCGGACATAAACACTCTGTTATCAGCATGCAACATTCCTACAATTTCACCGTCAACGATAAAACGGTATGAAAGATTTATTAGTTCCGGAATAGAGCAAGTGGCTGAAGAAAGTTTCGTTAACGCGATACGTCTAGAAAAATCGCTGACGCTAGAGAAGATAATGCAAGACGGCGCGGCGTGAGATTTCATTTATATATAGTTATTTTGTGTTTTGTGCCGTAATTGTATATAAATTTTATGTCGTAGTATAAAACATTTAGTCGCAGTATACAGATAATTTATAATTGTATCCATAGATAATTTGTTTATAATTCCTAATGTATATAGGAATAGCGACAACACCCGTACCGAACTAATTGGGAGCATTGATGCTGCATGGTTCAAGCGAGGAACAGGGCTGTCCTATAACAGTCTGGAAGGTATATCTATACGCAAGAAATAAAAAAAAAGTATTTTCATTGATAAGGATTTATGAATATTACATATATGATATTTTTCTTTAAAATTTATAGGATATGTATCAATTTGTGGCCATCATTCGGGAAAAGTTATGAGTGTAGCAACCCGATATAAAAGCTGCAGATTCTGTACCAAAGGACGCCAACAAGAGAGTCACCGATGTGCTTTAAATTGGAAAAAAAGTTCTAAGTCAATGGAACCGGATATGGGAGTCGAGCTGATCGTGAATAACCCTCTACTCGAAAAAGAAAATGCACAAATGAACGTTATTGTCGGAGATAACGATTCAGCAACGATGGCAGCTATCAAAAATCAATGCAGCAGACCCATCGAAAAGTGGTGTGATTATAACCACATAAAAAAATCGTTGGTCAAAGCCCTGTACGAGTTAAAAGTCACGGCTTTCGTGAGGAAATATTTGACTCATGCATTCTCTTGTGCAATTCAAAAAAACAAAAATGATGTGGAGGGCACGGAGCGTGCTATAAATAATATAGTGTCTCATACTTATGGGGAGCACGAAAATTGTGGGGAATGGTGCAATGCACAAGAATTGAAAACAAATTATCGCCACAAATGGCTTCCGCGTGGGAAGCCATTGACAGATTTAGCCCTTCGGGAAAAACTGATTAAATTGTTTTCGCGCTACTCTCGCAATGCCTCCAGAATAGCGCCGTGTGGTTCAACTCAAAAAAACGAATCGTTTAACGCTATTGCAACTCGAAAGCATCAAAAGTCACGATGTTATGCTCAATCAGAGATCCACAAAACTCGAGTAGAATCCGCTGCAGCTCAAGTAAATTGCGGCACCCAATACATCATTGACGTAAATAAAAAAATGATGTTATCGCCCGGAAAACAAACTCAAAAGTATCGTTCAGCTAAAGATCGAAAAAGGCATATCCAATTAGAAAGATTCAAAACCTACGCATGTTAAAAGACGGCGGCTTTTCATGAAAGAGAAATGGAGTCAAGCGAAGTTGACACAACGTGAAGGAATCACCTATGAAGCAGATTGTGATTTAAAGAATATTGGGGCGATGATATCCCATGAGAGACGATTTATAGGTATAGTTGACTGTTATAAAACAAAATTTTCTCGAATAGTATGTACAAATTGTGTTTTTTTGTTTGTAGATCTTTCCTTCGTGGGTGATATAAGTACCGTTCCAATCCTTTTCTTTGATCTTGAAACAACAGATTTGTCAAATTCAGCCGAGATTTGTCAGGTACAAAAATTATTAAATATAAAAATTATTAATTATGGATTACTGAAATAATAGATATACGTTTATATTAACGAAAAATAATTTTCAGATTGCCGCGTGTTATAAAAACTTATCTTCGTTCGAACAGTATATCATGCCTTCCAAACGAATATCTCAAAGAGCTGCCAACATCACTGGACTACGAATTGACGATTCCGACGGCACTAAAAAAATGTATCGGAATGACACTGCTCTTGATTTTCTTTCCCTGCCTGAGGCGATACAAAGCTTCTTAAATTACGTTCAACAAGAACATCGCCAAGTAGTCCTTGCAGCTCACAACTGTTTTCGGTATGTTATTTAATTTGTTGTATTTATTATTTTCCCGTATTCTTTAAATAAACAATAATATATTTGTCTCATGTTTTCAGATTTGATGCTAACGTAATAATACGTCAAACGAAGAAATACGGTCTTTTCGATCAATTTGCATCAGTCGTCATCGGTTTCGTTGACACTCTCAAAGTTCTGAAGGACCCGTTACCAGAACGAGTTCAAGAAAAGAAGAGTTTCAAGTTGACAAGTTTAGTGTCTGATATTCTCGGACCCGATGAACCTTTTGATGCTCACAATGCTACTGATGACGTAAAGATATTGGCAAAACTCCTGGAAAAAATCGGCTGTAATGACGCATTTATTCGGCGTCATGCCATTACCTGCATCGAATATTTAAACTCTATGCCCGAAATAGTAGCCGATACGATCGCAACATTGCAACCTATGGACACCATTTCATTGAATATGAAAAGAAAAATTGCAAAAGCCGGCATCTCATTTGGAGAATTAAAAGAAATTTTCGAACAGCACGGAGAGAATGGAATTCGTGTCGCCCTGAGAGAGGATATAAGAGGAAAACCACGAGTTACGAACAATAAACATATTATTGAAAAAATTGTTAACAAATTAAGGCTGTTGTGTTGCAATAAATCGCACTGATAGCAGACTATTGTGTTCGAATGAGTTGCAATGCAAATAAAATGTACAAAAAATGTATATGATACAATAAATTATATCCAGAAAATGTTTCAACTATTTTTTTTAAATGCCTGTTTCGTCTTGAGAGTGAAATTAATGGTAGTTAATAAATAATGCATTTTTCAATTGAAAGTTAATATTGAATAAAAAAATTCTAAAAAATTGCTTATGCCATCTACCTTACCAACTGAAAATGTAAGGATTATTTTTGCAATCTGCAAAATTGGTTAATAATTATATAAAAAAATGAAAATGCAAAAAAATAATAATATCGAACGATATTTCTAGGCCTTATCGACTGTCTTATACGGCTTGTTCATATCCATCAAGCTTTAGCGGCGTTGCCAAATGTTCGAGACAAAGATGGTGGTCGACGACTTATAGGAAAATTTTCAGTTCGCGACACTTTAAAGTATTTTTTCTCATCAGAAAGCTCGGCATGGTGCCCTTAATTTAAGTAATTTTTGTGTAATTGTTATCAATGAACAAAATAAGAGGTTTTTTTATTAGAATCTGCAGTCTTTAAGAATATAAAAAATTGAAATAACCGTATCGTAGTGCCACTTTGGAGTACCTTTACGTGTTAAAAAGCACATTTTCAAATTAATTTTTTTCGTTAATAACATCGGCGACCACCCTCGATTTTTTTAAAAATAAATCGGGCATCACTTTATTTATTGAAATGCTGAATTTCAAATTTTTCTGCAGTAATGCGCCTAGCGGGAGAACTACCTTAAAGCAGCATACAGAGAAAAGCAGATCAAGAAGGGAAGGGCAAAAGGAGGGCAGGCAGTAGGAATAAGAATGAGCCAAGAACAAAATTGGGAAATAGTGGAATGGGAATTCGGGCTTGTAATGACTAACGACAATGGTATGAAAATAACAGCAATTATATCTGTGTACAATAACGTTGGAATGCGGAAAATTTAAAAATGCCTGACAAGTAGAATACTGGAGGAGGCGAGAAAGAGAGAGAGAGTGCTGATTATCGGGGATTTAAATGCACGAATAGGAGAGGAACAGGCAATGAACGAGGGTGGAAGAGACGAGGAAGAGTGGGAAAGGAGAAGATCGCAGGATAGGATAACAAATACAGAAGGGAGAAGACTACTACAACTGTGTGAGGAGGTGGGCTTGAAGGTGTTGAACGGGAGAACAAGAGGGGACAAGGTCGGAAGGATAACGTTTGCAGGGGCGGGGGCGGGGGGGGGGGAGATGAATGTTGTGGTTCGGTAATAGATTACATAATGGCAGTGGATAGGGGAGAGGAGGAAGAAATAAAATGGATGGAGGTGGTAGAGAGAATAGAATCGGACCACCTACCGATAAGATTCGCGATTGAAGGAAGGAAAAAGGGAAAGGAAGAAGATAGAGAGGATGAAGCGGAGCAACAAAGCAAGAGGTTGAGATGGAATGAGGAGAAAGCAGAGAAATTTGTGGAGGAGATAAGAAAAGAAAGGGAAAAGGAAAAAGGGAGCGAAGGATGGGAAGGGGTTAAAGAAAAGATATTGAAGGCGGCAGAGAAAGCAGAGATGTGGATAAAATGCAAGAAATCAAAGAAACTGAGAAATCTCCCAAGATGGTTCAACGAAGGGTGTAAAATGCAGAGCGAAGACTGGAAGGAGGATTTTGAAAAGTTATTGAACGGAGGAGAAAAGATAAGTGTGAATAAAGGAGAGGGGGGTAGGGAAAAAAGGCAAAGTGAAGGGGGGGGGGGGGGAGAGAAAACGGAGGCGGCAGGAATGGGAAAAGGAGATTTCTATGAGGAATTTAGAAAAAAGGAGGTGGAAGAAGCATTAAGGAAAATGAAAAATGGGAAGGCGGTGGGGGAAGACGGGATAGGGGTAGAATTTTTGAAGGCCTTACCAGAAGAAGAAAGGGAAGAAGTAAGAAAGGCACTGAACGAGATATGGTTATCGGGAGGGTTGGTGAAAGGATGGGAAACAGCAAGGATAGTGCCAATCTACAAGGATGGCGATAAGGAGAAAGCGGAAAATTACAGGGGGGTATCACTGTTGGACGCGGGATATAAAGTGTTAACGAAAATGATGACAGAAAGGTTGAACAGATGGATGGAAAAGAACAAAAAACTGAAAGAAAGCCAAGCAGGATTTAGGAAGAGGAGAGGTACGAGGGATCAAATATTTACAATGAATGCGATAATTAGTAGGAGTGTGAAGGCGAAAAGGGGCAAGCTGTATGTATTGTTCGTGGACTTCAAAGCAGCTTTCGACAGAGTGAATAGGGAAATCTTGGTTAGAAAATTAGAAGAGAAAGGAATAGAAGGAAGAATGCTGGAGACGATAAAGGAAATATATAAACAAACAAGGGCCGAGGTACAAATACAGGGAAAAATTACAGAAGGATTTAATACGATGCAGGGAGTGAGACAAGGGTGCGCATTGAGTGAGGTGTTGTTCGACTTGTATATTGATGATTTAGAGGATAGATGGATAGAGAAAAATGAAGGAGGGGTCGTCATAGGAAAGGAAAAGATATTCGCGATAAAATATGCGGACGACGTAGCGGCAGTGGCAGAATCAGCGGAAGGGCTAAGGAGTATACGAGAGATTTGGAAAGATGGGCTAGGAAAAACAAGATGGAAGTAAATGCGAAAAAGACAAAGGTAATGATTTTCAGTAATGGCGGAGGAAAGAAAAAGGGAGAGGAATGGACAATTAAGGGGGAAAAAGTAGAGGTAGTAAAACAGTTTAAATATCTGTGTTCGGGATTTCGTCTCGTCTTACCAGCGGGTCGAGCTTCCCGAAGGGCTCGCGTCACGGCAGCACCTCGTGGGCGCTCTCGTCTCGCCGTACTGCGCATGCTCGCGAGCACCCGTGCCGGCCGGCGTCCGAGAGCGGCCATGATTGCTTCAAAAGTTACCGTTTCGCTACTGCGCATAACGCCGCATTGTTGAACTCGTTATATTTCCCGCTTTGTATAACCCGCACCGCTTTACTTTAATACATGTGAGAATTTAAGTGCATGCTGCACTCATTAACCGCGTGATTGGCGTAATAGACGCAATCACCAACCGCTAAGTTACACCGCATTTATTAATTTAATCTCACCGCGTGGCCAGGCCAAGACCGCGTGTGTCACCAAAAGTTCCACAACCTCGGCCATCTTGGCAGTTGGAATTTGTGCAACAAGTGTGTAAATTGGTGCACTCCCCAACTGTGTCTACACCGCGATAATCACCGCAATACAATTCGCTCACCCGCTTTAACATTGTGACAATAATCTTGACATTGTGATAATAAGTTTTGACAACGAAATAAAGTGACAAGCGAATCCCGCACTCATAACTTGTGTTTTCGTCAACTGCATTCTCCACCGTGTGCACGACCCTTAATTTCCAGCAGTCATTCAATCTTAAACATTTCCTTAAACATTTGAGTAATTCTCAAACAATCTGGGATACTGGTTTACGAGTAGAAATTCAGGGTGGCTGCACGGGAAAAAGTTGGCGGGAAGGGCGCAAAAGGCGATGAATGCGGTGTGGGGGGTGTGGAGAAGGACTGGGACCGAGATGATGGAGGAAAGGTTATATTTAACCCTTAGTCTGCCTAGGGGGGTCGTTTGCGTCCGAGCGAAAATCAAATGTCGGTGTAACTCCTAAATCCGATCACGGGAGGCGCTGTTAGGCTTATGTAAAAAAAGTTAGGCCCCTCTAGACCCGACCTGCAAAGAGGCGCTATTCTAGTTCTTACCCAGCTGTTGTGAGGAGCAATTGATTTTCGTTCCGGACGCATACGACCCCCCTAGGCAGACGGCGGTTGTCAAAACTGTAAGTAATTTTTTTTTCGTTTTTTCGCTTGAAAGTCTTTATTGAGGCTATAAAAGTGCCACAAAAAAATTTGGGCGCAAAAAAAAAATTCGATTTTTTTCAATTTTTTTTTTTCGTAATTTCTAACTTTTTCTAATTTTTTTCATATTTTCTACAATAAAAATATATTGTGACACTTAACGAATGAGTTATTACTGTTTTTATTACTTAGTTTGTATTTAATACACATTTATTGCCTCTTTACTTCGAAATTTGCGACTAAATTATTGCCAATTTTTAGGTCCCAAACTTAAGGTTAATTTAACAAAAATTGGATACGGTTGATTTTTTTCTCGAAAGCGACAATCTTCCCCTTTAATATTCTTTTTTGGCAGTTTCGATATCTTTATTTGTCTTAAAGTTATGATTCTTTGAGTGAACAAATGCATTGATACCGTTTTTTATCATTTTTTGGATAAATAATATATTAAAAAATAAATTTTTTTATAATTTTATGATCGATACTTCAACTTAAAGGTTTAAAGAAACTCCATGAATTTCTTTAGATTTTTAACCCCACTGAAACTGGTTGAAAAACCGTCAGGACGCCAACGACCCCCCTAGGCAGACTGAAGGTGCCAAAAAACCCTAGGCAGACTAAGGGTTAATGGATACGATAGTGAAAGCCGGAGCGATGTATGGAGTGGAGGTGTGGGGAATGGGGGAATTAGGCGTATGGGAGAGGATTCAGAGCAGATATTGCAAGATGGCCTTAGGAGTTGATAGGAACACGCCGAATTATATATTGTAACGAATTTCATTTTTTGGATGAATTCCACCTCATCTTCCCCCTCTCCAATCGAGATTCGGTTTAGAGCGCTTCAGCCGGTCACCGTGGTAAAAGGATCGATCACGCAAAACGATCAAGACATCGAATGTGAATAACCGTCCTCGGACTATTTGCATCACGACCACTTGGCCGCCGAAGATTACTTCATACAACGGATCCGGAGATCGGCAAACAATCCGGATCATCAGTAAATTCGGTTCCGACAAGATCAGGAGATTGAACGAGGATACAGATCATCCTTCAACGGAAGTCACGACGAATGGTGTGATCGACAACAGCAGGTCATAGAGTCGCCGTTACAAACGTTCACTGTCGAACTATGGCGAATAAATTGTATGTATCGCTTTAATTGATATAATCCGGCCAATGTAATGATCCGTAAGCTACGTTCTCTCTTTTAATTGGGCAAAATAAGCCATAATCCCACGCTCTTCCTGATCTTCTTTGTGAATGCGCTCCGAATCATACGCCGAAGACCCCCGCATAAAAAAGCGATATTGAATCGAAATTTGAATCAATCCACGGATAATTAGTTATAAAATTCGATCATTGTTGTTCCAGTGAAAATATAATCTATCTGTTAATAAATGTGATTATGAATCCTACAATATGGAGGAAAGAGCTCGGGGTACCGACGCTCGGCTATATAATAAGGGAAAGAGCATGGAGGTACATAAAGGAAGTGATTGGGATGGAGGAGAGCAGGTGGCCAAAAATATGTCTAATGGAGGAATTGAGGGAAATTAAAAATGGGAACCTGTCTAAGTTGGGAAAGAGTATGGAGAAGGTGGTAGGAGAGATGAGGATGGGGAACGTAGTAGCAATGATTTGGGAGAGAAAGGACAAAAAAGAGATAGAGGAAAGAATAAAAGAAGGGTTAGAAAAGCGGAAAGCGGAAATAATAGGAAGGGAATGGGAGAGGATAAGTAGGTCGACGTATAACAGAAATTATAGACATTGTGATGTTGCACAACCTCGCCCCGCAGGTGGGCTCCAAGGCAACCGTTCCACACGCATAATCTACGAATAAGTGTAAGTACAAAGTCATTCTAGGACCACTCTCATCCCTTCCACTCCCCAAAAAAGTCCCAATAGTAGACCCCCGTGCAAACACTTGCATCGTAATCGTCGTAATCATCATAATGATAATCTTCGTCCTCGTCATCATCGCCGCCCTCGTCATCGTCATCATCGCCATCATTGTCATCGTCATCGCCATCATCAAGGATATCCTGAGGACACCCCGACAGGCCAAGAAAATATCACCCGAGGAACTCCCAGGACGTCCAGAAACCAGACAAGAATTCACCGGCACGCTCTCACACTCAAATGTACCCGCCAAATCTCACACGTATCGTCCCGTAACCCATTACTTGTCATCCATCGACAGAGTAATGCGAGTTACGAGGAGATGGCAGCAGCGCGCGGCGAGCAAAATCGATTACCATTACCCGTAATCCCGATATCCATGAGAACGACCCTGTAATATCGACCGCCTGCCCTACTTACCTGCATTTCCGATAGATCTCCCTAGTCCGTCCCGAAATTATCGATTACCCACGTTTCCCGATACCGCTCGACCCGTGTCGCTGCTGACCAATTAAAATTTCGACTGACCCGGCCAATCAAGAGGCCGCGAAAACTCTCGCACTTCCGACGGACCGCATGGTGCGCACTTGGAGTTAGACCACCACAGCAAATAGAGAGAAAATTTTTGGAGAAGGATTATTGTGAGAGTAGCGAAGTGTGAGAGTGAGAGTAGCGAAGTGTGAGAGTGAGAGAGAGTAAATTGTGAATAAAGAAGTAGAGTGAAAGAGTAAATTGTGCATCAAGAGAATTGTGAGAGAAAGAAAGCGAGAAGAAAGGGATTACCATCGAGAGAGAGAGAGAGCGAATGAGAGGATACGTTACCGCAGCAAGCAAGAGAGAGAGAGAGGGAGAACGACTTTTGGCGCATTCAGCGACGAGTAAGTGTTTGCACCGTTTCCCATCCGAAATTTTCTGCCGGCACGCATTACATATTTCCCTTTTTTCTTTTTACCAAATTGTTGTACGCCGCTTCGCGTCACACTCATTCTCCGTCGAATATTTTATCCACACACTTTCTTCATCAAAATAATACTTACTTGTAACAACCGCCGCACCAATCAACGCCCGCGCCCGTAGTATACCTATATCGAGTCTAGCGCCCGACCGAGCGAACAACCGCCGCACCAATCAGCGCTCGCGCTCAGTCTAGTACACGGGGTATACCTATACCCTGCTCAACGCACGAGTCGCGCGCTGATTGGTGCGCCGCTTGAGCCCCAACGGGTATATAAGTGGCACAGCCACAACCCCGCTGACAGTCCTCTGGACGAGAGCGCCGAGCAAGGTGCCTCGACTCTTCCCTCTGACTTCACTGGTAAAACACGCTCCATAGGTTACTTAAAAATAAACTCTCCTTCGAAAAGTAACTCTCCGTCTCGGGCCACCACTTATTACCACAACCCACCTCCGAACCATCGATGCCCAGGAAGCGACACCGTACCTCATCCTACTATCGTCGCCTGGACCATCGTGCCGAGGCTCGACAGGCGGCACAAGAGACCTCGACTATTAACAAGACCAACGGACCTTCTCAGGTCCTCCCCGACGTCAATATCTGCTCTCGGCAAAATCACGCAAAGGCCTCAACCGGGGCCTCTCGGCCGACGCAGCCCCAAGCTGTGCCTCCACCGGTCAACCGCCCGCGCGCCGCCGTCTCAACCCACGAGGTCGTGGCAAAATCCTTGGAGCGTAAAGCCACCAGACCCACGAAACCAGCCACCATCGTTTCGGGGGTTGCTGCCAAGGAGGCTTTCCGGCTCTCACCGAAAAAACCTCTCCGCCCCACAGAGAAGGCCGACCCGCAGGCCTTAAAGGAGTTGGTCAAGCGGATCGGAAAACCTGCGGACTCGCGACCTCGAATCTGCCTAATCGAGGGACCACCCCCACGGAGCCATCGGTCGTAGACGCCACCTAACGCCGTTGGGGCCCCAGTACACTCACCGCTCTTTTTAGAGCGACCCGCTCCACCCGCTCTTGTCAGAGCGACCAAGATCAACCAAGCCCACTCGCTCCCTGTCCATTTGACTCTGGAAGAGGGGCGGATAGGGTGTTGGCAGTCGGACCCTGAAAAGGCCACCCAACCCCCACCCCTCGGGACCGAGTACCCTCGCTCTCTCTCTCTCTCTCCCTATCTCTCTCCTTGTCCTTCTTCTCCGCCCTCGGGGTTACCAGAGAATCAGCAGTAGGAACCTGCAAAGGCCACCTGATTCTCCCCCCCCCCCCCCCCCCCCCCCGAAGGTCCGAGGGCCTCCCACAGACTTACCCCCTCTAAGATTGGTTTAACGAACTTCAATTACTTCGCCCGTTAATAACAAAATTATTAAGAGAACTTCCCCTTCTTATTTCTTTATTATTCCCATTGCGTTTTGAGAACCCCGATATTAATAGCGCAGTACTGAAAATTATAAATTCGAGAAATAATCGCGTGGAACGGTTGTGCGCGCGTAGTATAAGTGCGAATCAGGTACGTCCCCTCCCCCTTCTTCCCCCTTTCCCTAGGTCGTCCGCTCCGGCCGTTACGCGTGACACTGACACCCGCGTACTTTGTTGTCGTATCGTGTTGTGCCGCTGTCCTTCAGGCAGCGTGCGAATCAAAGTATAATCCGCCACAATTATTAGAGCGTCCCGAATATTCTCCCTATCGTCCTATATGTCGTTCCAAAATCAGCCGACCCTGTCTTAAATTCAAATTTAGCCGACCCTGTATTAAATCCCAAAATTTTGTAAGAGACTGATGGTAATTAATAAGAGGCCAAATAGAGTCGGAGAATCCATACCCTGAGCTTCCCTTTTGTTCCCCATACGATCGTCCCCGTACCGCCATAGTTAATTAGAAAGTGAAAATACTGTTGTTTAAAATTTTTGTTTGTTTGTTAATTTTACGAGAAATTGACTGGCGCCCAGAAATATATTTTTGAATTTATATCATTCCCGGAGATCGTCCGCCGACCGCATTTATTGAAATTATTTTTTTTTTTGTTCTTGTGTTGTTTTTTTTATAATAAATCTTGCGCCATTTTCTTGTGTATTGCGTTTTGCTAGCATTTCTTTTCCCCCGTTTCAGGACCCCCTTCTCCTCCCTTACCTTTCGGTTCTACCCACCCGTCGGCGTGACAACATATATGCCAAAAAGAAGGGGAACCGTGGAGATATTGGTCAGAGGAGGAAGTGAGTGGAAGGAATAAGAAAATGTGGGCAAGGATGAGGTGCGGGAATAGGTATAGGAAGGGCGGGGAAGAAGGAGAAAGGGATTGGATGTGTAGAATATGTAAAGAAAGTAATGAGACAATGGAACACCTAATGGAGTGCAGAAAAGGATGTGAGAGGGTTACAGAGAAAGCAAGAAAAACAGCAGAGGAATGCGTGAGGGGGATAGACGCGATGGCGATAAGGGGGGAAGTGATAAATATGTTGGGGGGAAAAATACAGGAGGAGATATGTGGGTATTATAGGGAAATAGAAGAAATATGCAAAAAAGAAAGTAGAGAGGAGGCGTAATTAGATGTAAGAAATTGTAAAAAACTGATGCAGTTGTGCCATAATTTTCATCCATGCCGCGCGGTAAGAACTTTGAACGGTTGGGAGGGGGATGATTGCGGGTGGGAGGTGAGTGTCATTTACAAATATGTACTCGAGTATTCAAACGAATTTATATTAACGTGAATTTAACCCGGAATGGCAAAAGGCCAGCTGATTATACGATGCAGTTGAGTAAAAAATCGAAGGGTAGTTTCAACCCCTTAATTATGAGATATCGGAAAAACAAAAAAACACGTAAACTTTATTTTGTCACCCTCTACCCGTATGTAAATTTGAATCCCAATCGGTTATAAGTCTAACATCAGAACTCTCTGATGTTAAACTTATCGTACACTGAACAATCGTGAATCCTCCGCAGATTCTTATGGCACTTATTGGTAAAGTGGTGTTAACTTTCGGTGGTGAATTGTTAGTTGTTCAGAGTGTAATTGTAACTGATACTTGTTAGAGCAGCTGGCCCTTTTATATCCAAATCTCTGCATTCTTAATAGAAGAACAAAGAAATAGAGTGAACAGGTGAGGGGCCTCGAGCCCTCCTAGGAGGCATAGCAGTGGGTTAGGCGTGTGCCGTTTTCAAGGGTGATGACCCTCGAAAAGTACCCCGAAGGTTCAGTTTTGGTGACACGTGTGCGTTTTAGCTTGGTAACAAGTGTGAAGAGATCTAGGTGTTGGGAGTCGTGTAGCCCTGTAGTGGGGGCACCGTGGGAATTTAGAACCATGGAAAAGTGTCGTGTGCCTCTTCGTGATGTTAAAAAGGGGTTCCATATTGTGACTGCGCATGCGTGTAAGAAGGAAAAATGGAGATCTATGTTTTAATTAGTTGGTTTCATGCACTTCAAAATTTTAAGGATATCTGATTGATGGGTGGAGTTGAATCGATGAGTTAAGTAAGCGGGGACAAGGTATTAAAAGGGGTAGCGCGGATACGTTAGGTCTAGTTGTAGTGCAGTGTTTCGTGAAGTGAAAAAGTGCTTAGATTGTCACAGTCGCTCCCGCGAGTCGTTATGCGAAAAATGGCAATTCGACATTTTGGTCGTGTGACCATATATGGTCATAACGATCCGTTCGATGGCATGATTAGCCTTTAGACTAAACAGCATTGTGCATTTTGGGAATTGCTATTTCACTTGATTTTGTGACGGTCGCCGTGACCATATATGGTCACGGCGAATTTCTCGGTGGCGTGATTCTCACGGTTTATTTTTATAAATGATTAGATTGCGTTTTGTATTTCCCATTCGATTAGTCTACTGGAATCTTCCATTGGAATGTTCATTTCGTTGTACTGAGGTATAACACATTTAATAATGTTTTCGGCTCGATTACAGCTATGTTATTGCACATAAATTTTTAGTCTTTCTCCCTCTCTCTGTTTCTTACGCCCTCGTCTTTCTCATCGTGCTCGTCTCTCTCTCTCCCTCTCTCCTCTCTAAGTCGTCGTCTCTCGCCTGTCTCTCTATAAGTAAGTATAGCGAGACGTACTTCCTTCGCTGCCAGTTTGAGAGCTTTTACTGCTGCTATTTGCCTGCGGACGCTTTTATTTTGTAGTGTCTGGCACGCTTTCTTATTGCTGGTCTCCTGGAGATAATCAATGCTCTTAAATTTGGACTCTACATCATTTTATCATCATTTTTACTCATGCACTCAGCCTAACCTAGAAATTTACGACGCTCGTCGGTGTGGCCCATCATATGTGTGTGCAGCGGATCGATTGTTCGCCCTCATCTGGTGAGCTGTCGAACTTCGTACATCGCGCGAATTATTAAGAGCATCGATCGACCGCTGAGTGGATCAATGATCCGCTTAATCTATAAGTTTGACAGTTTGAAATTTTTTAAATTATCATATTGGTTGAACATATTTACATACATATATACATATTTAGATTGTCAGGTTATACCTATGTTTTTTCACTTACTAACCTATTAATATTATTGTTCTAGTCTTTATTGTGTTTTGTTTTTATTGTAGATATCTAGGTAATTTTTTTTATAAAAACCCTATATATTTTTCTTATTGGAAGAAAGTGTCACAGTGTTTTTAGTATAGTCTTTTTCGTATTTACGAATTTTGTAACATCGAGATAATTAATTGTCTTAGTTGGTATTTGAGTTGTTCCATGAAATGTTAATCATTTCCTGACGATATGTTGAGGAACTTTATACTTAATTTTAAAGATTAAATCTTCTTGACTTTTAATTTTTAGTTCTTTTAGTAGATCTATATCGGTTAATTGTTCCTCATAAAATTTGTTCGTAACATTGTAGATTATTTCTTTGAGCCTTTTAATTTTAACAATTTTCCTAATTTCTATATTAGTAGTATTTGGCGTACATTTTGAAATCATCCTAATAGTTTTATTTCGAAAACTTTCCATCATATTAAGATTACTTTTGTATGTGCTGCTCCAGATTGGGGGTGAATACGTGAGTATAGGTATGATAATTGATTTGACTATGATAGTTTTGTATTTTAATTTTAGTGGGCTTTATTGGCATAGTAAGTAATATAAGCATGATCTTATTTTATTAGCTTTTCCCTTCTGTATTTACAGTCTTTGGTGAATGTAAGTTTGTCATCAAGAATCATACCTAGGTATTTAACTTCTTTAGACGGTTTTATATTTACCACTTTAATTATACAATTAGGAATTTTTGCTGTCTTCATTTTTTTGGTAATGTGTATCAGCTCCGTTTTATTCTTGTTAATTTTAATTCTCCATTTATTAAAATATTTTATAATTTGTTCAGTATGTTTTATAACTTTATCCTGCGCATTTCTAATCTTCCATGAGCTGGAGTAGATTGCAGTGTCGTCTGCGTATATTGCGAGATTAGTTTTCTGCATTTTTGGCATGGCACGTTATACAGGGTGGGGCAATAACTATTGCCACCGTAATTATTGATATCATAAAAAAATGTTCCAAACAAACGTTGTACCGCACGAAAGGGGCCATCAAATGCGACCATATTTTTTTCATTTCAGTGGAGGCGCTGACGCATAGTGAAGGTCACCTCCACTTTTTTAAATGGGCCGGTACATTTTTTTTCCTACCATCTTGTAGAGCATCGCAAACTGCATAAAAAATATTAAGGAATCAAGGTCATTTTAAGATGAAAAAGTGATATGAACTTTATTTTTATGTGAAATGAACTTTATTTACAGTAGATATTTAAAATGATTGCCATTAGAATCGATGCAGTATTGCAATCTCCTCATCGCAGATTGTATAGAATTTGTTATCGCTTCGGCACTTATCGAATCACATGCTCGAAGAATTCTGTCACGCATATCATCCGGCGTAGTTGGACGTTCTTTGTAAACCAGATCTTTCAAGTATACCCACAAAAAAAATTAAGAGGCGTCAAGTCTGGTAAATGAGCTGGCCACGATACAGCTCCTCCGCGTCCAATCCAACGGTTCGGAAATCTCTGATGCAATTCATTTCTAGCTATCAGCGAAAAATGTGCCGAACAGCCATCATGTTGATACCACATTCTGTTTCTCGGTTCTAAATGTATTTCTTCTAATAACGGACCTAATATTTGTTAAAGGAATGTGGTATACTTGTGGCCATTGAGATTCCCTTCGATGAAATAGGGGCCTACGATTCTGTCCCCAATAATCCCACACCAAACATTGACCGACCACAGTCTTTGGTGTACAACTTGCCGCAGCCAATGTGGATTTTCAGTTGACCACAAATGCATGTTATGCAAGTTAATATTACCATGATTAGTAAATGTTGCCTCATCAGTAAATAAAATCCGATTGGTAAATGAGTCATCTCTCTGAATCTGGCGTTGAGCCCATCGGCAGAATTCGATGCGATTAATGAAATATGTACCCGTTAGTTCCTGGTAGAGACTGATGTGGTAAGGATGGTATTGATGACGATCAATACTCAAGTACATCATTTTCATTCGCTAGAATGATTAATACTAGTCTTACTGTTCTTACTATCGCTGTCTTGGATTTAATGTAATATGGTTGTGTAAATGTTGTACTTGTAGGTTTGGTGCCGTTGTTTACATGTAAACACGGCAATTACAAGACAATGATAATGAGAATGGCAAGACTACGGCCAAACTGCGATAAAATTTTGCACGATAGACGAGATAAAATCAAACTAATATTAGTTTGAGCATGTGATTTGATAAGTGCCGAAGTGATAACACATTCTACACGATCTGTGATAAAGAGATTGCAATACTGCATCAATTCTAATGGCAATCATTTTTAACATCTACTGTACATAAAGTCACTTTTTCATCTTAAAATGACCTTGAATGGCTTTGACCCCTGAATGTTTTTTATGCAGTTTGCGATGCTTTACAAGACGGCAGGACAAAAAATGTAACGTGCCATTTAAAAAAGTGAAGGTGACCTTCACTGTGCGTCAGCGCCTCCACTGAAATGAAAAAAATATGGTCGCATTTGATGGCCCCTTTCGTGCGGTACAACGTTTGTTTGGAACATTTTTTTGTGATGTCGATAATTACAGAGATATTTACGGTGGCAATAGTTAATGCCCCGCCCTGTATAGTATGTAAAGAGGACTGGGAATAATATTAACCCCTGGGGAACCCCAGCTTCAATATTTTTACCGCTTGAAACGTTTTGTTTGTCAATCACACTTAAAGTTCTATTTGAAAGATAATGTTGTATAATTTGTGTTATATAAATTGGAAAGTTTAGCATTTCTAGCTTTGCTATTAGGGCCTCTTGCCAAACGGTGTCGAATGCTTTTTCAATATCTAATAAAATAGCAACAGTTGACTTATTAATGTTATAATTTTTTGAGATATGACTCTTTATTCTGGCAAGTTGGTGGATAGTACCATGTATTTTCCTGAACCCAAATTGCTCTTGCATAATCTGATTGTGTTGAGTTTCGTAAGTTTGAGCTTGATCTATAACATCTACCACGCCCCACTTTATCATCGCTCGCTGAGTCGTTAAGCGCTACTATCGATTTCTTGGATCTATCGATCAATTCAGAGAGCGCAGGGATTTTCTGAAGGAGCTCTCACCTATCGACCTATCCAGTTGATCTATTGCCTCACAGCGGGGAGCTGCTTTTATCAACTAACTCCAAAACCTGGCTTTTCACACACGGACTTCAGCTTGCTAGGTAGAATTCACATCGCTCGATCGCTTCTTACTTTCATGGTCTGGCAGCAAGTACTGATATTTAGATTCTCACCAGATACTAACATTGATATTGCTACTGATATTGTTACTAATCTTAGTATTTTATTTTCATTTTGCGTACCGTATCATTATGTAACTAACAATTGTTACTAACCATTTTGTTTTTATTTCATTTTATCTTGCGTACTACATTTTAAGTAACTAACAATTCTGATTAGTCATTTTATCTTATTTTTATCTTGCGTACTATTTTATTAAGTGGCTTACAATTTTCATACTAATTATCACTACGTCATCCATAATGCATTTAACTACTACTTAACTTCGTATGATGCCTGCAGTATGCTCGTTATGCGATATTAGAATTTCGCGCGAAGAAAATACGTTAGTCTGCTCGAGTAGGTGCAAAAAGCTATTCCACTTATCTTGTGTCAACAAATTCTCGGGCGTAAATCACGAACATAACGTAAACTCTAAGGACTACATGTGCCCTACGTGCGCGTGCGCCATGCGCCTGTACGTTCTCCTATTCACTCACCTGCTTGTTCGGCGTGAAATCCCCAAATTCGGGTTACACTGGAAGCTATTGCGCAGCAGATTAAACAGCTAGATTCCAAAATAGATGAAAAGATTGATAAAAAGTTTGAAAATGTCGTGCAATGCATAAATAGCAACTTTCAAGAGTTTGGTAAAAAACTCAATGATCTGTCTGAGGCGTACCAGATATTCGCCGATCGTCTTAACAGTTTGGAACAGGCCGCTAGTACCGCCGCATGTAAAGATCGCGAATTCAAGAAAAGCCTTTTGGACCGTGTCAGTAAGTTAGAAGAGGCGAACACGTCATCGTATTTAGAAATACTTAACCTTAAAAGCAATACCGAGTCCTTGCGCTTGGCCAACTCCTCGAACGGGCTTACAACATCGATCCCGACCTCATTGTTGGCTTCATCCACTGAAAGAGTAGTGGGCGGGATTCCCTCAGATCTGGCATTGAATAGACAGACAGTGATTGCGAAAACCTTTACCACACTGTCAGTGCCTCAACTCATAGCTGATGTGCTTGAGAGTCGCGACGGGATTAAAAACAGTTCTAACAATAGCATGCTCAGCGCGGTCAGAGATTCTGCGAACCATAGTCTGCGTTCAGCGTCTTCGCGACCCAAGACCATGTCCTTCTTCATCAAACTCAAATCGATGGCCACTCGGGATTTTATAATTATGAGGAATCGTATGAAGAAGTCTCTCTCATTGCGCGAAGTGTTTTCGATTGATCGTCGGGGAAACCTGTATGTCAACCCTTCCATTCCGGTTGAGCTCTACCGTCTACATTGGCAAGCTACGGAGAAAGCTCTTGAAATGTACAACAAATACATCTGATGGCAAAATGGGACTCGCGTTCGTAGAGCAGAAGGCTCTGAGGTCATTTTCGTCAACTCGGCAGCAGACTTATACAAAATCAAATGACTAGCTCCAACTTCGCCAAGCGTACGACTGAGTTCAGCTTCCCAGAATCCTTTCTGCAAGCGTAATGATAACAAAACTAAATTCGCGTTCAACGTTGCCCAATTTAATGCGAACTCGCTGCCTGGCCGCATTGATCAAGTTCGCCTGCATTTCGAGTCCTCAGACTTTCATGTGGTTTCTGTATCAGAAACATGGCTGCATTCCACAATAGCCGATGCTATGTTACGTCCTAGTAACATAATAGTTGCCCTATTTTTGACCTTAGCAAAGCTAATGAGTCTTGGGAAACGGGCTAATGGAGTTTGACCAGATAAATGAATTTTAGACTGTGGAGTCCCCAGAAGTTAGAAGGAATTGGGATTAATGTGTAAGGAAGGCATCCTCTGAGTTCGAGGTGGTCCTCGCAACTCGACGGATGATGGAAGGAATGAGCTCGCTGTTGTCCTCGCAACTCATTTCTTCTTTGGGGAATCTATCGAACTCGGGGTGGACCTCGCAGGTCAATATGGAGTATTGGAGGATGGTCGAACTCGGGGTGGTCCACGCAATTCGACTTGTTGTTGAGAAGGAATTTCGAACTCGAGGTGGTCCACGCAATTCAATAATTTGTGGGAGTCAGTTAGTAACTTACTCTTTTCTATTTTTTGGTGGTTGAGTTGAGACTGGTAGAGCAGTACAGAAACTTTGCTCTGTCCAGGACTTTTACATTTTTGAAGACTTAAGAGAAGCTTACAAGTTTGAATGTTGATGAAGAACTGATTTTTATGCTAAAATTCGGGCCTTATATACTAGTCTATCAACTATCTTTGTCTATTGCGTATGGGTTGGAGATGGTAGTTTACAATTTTCTTATTGGTCCAAAGTCTCCACCGTCTCCCACTCCTTACTTTTCCAATTCGGAGGAAAATTTATCCTTATCGCCTGTCCCCACTCTTGGGCCTGAGCATCTTTCCCCGCCGCGTTCATCCCCGAGTTAGGGTTGCGTCGTGCGATGGCGTAAGGAGGGATGCTCGTCTTTAAGGCGCGATGGTGGTTACGTTATGGGGATGTAACACCTCCCCCCTAAGATTAAATGTCGTTATAGATTTTGAGAAAAACGACATTTATAGATATAGGTATGTACGTATGTTGTGAACATAAAACAAAAATAAGATTAAGGATAGAGAAACAAAATATGGCACACAAAAATTATCTAATTTGTTGGTTATATCTTGGTTACGCTTGACGAATTGTTGCTGTTTCGATGCTCTCAACCCTTCAGTGAAAATATTCCGGATGTCGTGGGATTAGAGGCGGATGCTGCCTCAGATTTTTCTTGGAGTTGTTGTTCCTCTTGTAGTGTAGGAATCCGAATTGTTTCGATTCCGTTAGTACCCGTTGGGTTTGATTGACTCTTCGGTATTTCGTTTAAATCTCTTCTTAAATGAAGGAGAAGATGTGTCACGGAGTCCCAAACTGCTCCGATCAAAAATATGGACCAACCGTAAACGGTGTGGAGTGCGTACCCATGGATTATCGTATCCACGATAAGTTTTATTCCTCGCACTAGAAGCATTATTCCGATGATCCCGGCACTCGCAGTTCCGAAGAACATGAAACGGCCCCACATGTTTTCCCAGACAGAGTCGACTAGGGTTTTCAGTCCGTGTGTCCCCAGCATGTTTGAAAACGAAAGTTCTTCGTTGGTGACGGGTTGTCCACTGATTCCGCGAGCCAAACTATTTAGGACGGCTGGTTTCTCCACAGGAAACATGATGTGGTCCCGTAGTTTCTCGAGATCTTCTTGACTGTATATTCCACTGGTTGCCAAGGATGCTGGGTTGGTATATTTCCAAGTTGGTTTGGTCATCGGTTTAATAATTGTCGGCGGCATACTTTGTACTGGCCCAGGTAGTAATTTGTACCAGGAGTCTCCGAGGAGATATTCCGATGGTAACAAAGATCGCATGTGATCTCTGTGCCAGCTTGCATAATAATGTGTGTGCGAGGTAATAAGAATAGGCTTTCGTTGCCCCGCGCAATTGGGAGTTGATGATAACAAATTTCGGTTTTGCGCACTTTCACTTCTACCGGAATGCATTTAATGATGTGTACAACTTCGCCGGCCATCACTGCCATATATCCGGGTCCTTTCATGAGGTGGAAGGCAAACTCGTCCGGGGATTGAGTAGCGATGACTAGGGCGTTCTTCAATACTTGCTGCTCCAAGTTGCATCGTTGAGTTAGTACGTCAAGATATAATTGATTTATTTGATTACGAATGTGTTTCTCTACAAATACAAATTTTGAATTTACGTAGGCGAAGATATCTAGATTTTCTACACTAATTGGTTTTGGTTTAGCAAATCTTTCTCCCTTACTTGTTTCGATTATTAATAATTTTGGATGTTCTGTGCGTATTAACGTGTAGCCACATAGCATCTGTTCGGATTTTCTTGTTAAAGCAAACGTTATATCTTGTGTCGAAAGACTGTATATCGTTTGAGGGTAGTCATGTCCTATGTCTTTAATTTTCTTTGCTATTCCCTCATAGAGTACGCCATAACGGTTGAATTTGCAGTTGTCGACTGGTAATGAATTCCAAAAGGTTTGTCCGCCCTCAAGGTCAATGCAGTTTTGGCTCGTTAATAGGCACGTCATTCCGGACTTAAGATTAATTCGATTTGTGTTTAAATTTACGGTTGCTTGGTATTGTACGAGAGTTATTTTTATGGATCCTTGCACCACTACATCGTCCCAGCTGCCATAACGGTCTGAGTACTGAGTTCCATAACATGCACCATTATTTTTAATGGATCCTGCTAGTGTTATGCTACGAGTTGTAGATTGATTTATTCGTAGATCGGCGATAATACTATTTCCAAGTTTATAAAGCCCCGTGGTATGCATTTCTTCGCATGTTTCGCGAGTAATTTCTGCTAGATATTCTAGCTGTCCGTGAGCTACGACAGAGATATGTGAATTCATTCCATAGTGAACGATTGCTCGGTGAATTTCTACTTTACATTGAATAACCTTATTTTCAACAAATTCGTTCAGTTGTAACAATTGTATATAGACCGGATTTGTAATTATATCTGGTTTCTTTATGTCGCAATCTCGTACGTCGATTAAAGAGAGCGTAGTTATATTGAGGTTCGATGATCCACAGTCGTAACCGATGATGCCCATTGTACTCGTTATTGTCCATAGCACTAACGCGATTGTTAACGACTCCTTCATCATTGTGTAATATATATATTTCTTTAAAATTATTTTTTTTTGTAACTTTCTCTCTTTTTTTTTCTTTCTGAAAATAAAATAGATAATTTGTACTTTAGTATCTTAACTTGTCGATTCAACTGATATATATGAGAGTTTTAGTCTATTGATGTTTACTACACGAGGTTTTTTCTTTATTTGAATTTTTACGTTTCCTTTTGACAATATTTCTAACACCTCGTGTGGTCCTGTATAGTGATCTTCTAGTTTTTCAGGCTTTGGGCCCTTTAAGAGAAATACGAAATCACCGGCCTTTAGTGTCTGGGGGTTAATCTTTTTATCATAATTATACTTCGATTTCAGTTTCGCGCTAACTAAATTTTCACGCGCTAGTGCTTGTAGTTCGTGCAACCGCGTGACTAATTTTACGAGGTATTCATCGTATGTTATTTCTTCTTCGTCAAGTATTGGTTCGCTCGATGGGAGCCTCGCAAGTTTGCCGAATACTAGTTCGAAAGGGGTATGCTTAGTACCCTCGTGCGTACTCGTATTATATGAAAACATGGCTAATTCAAGCCATTGGTCCCATTCTTCGTCTTGGTTCGCAAATTGTTTTAAATATTCGCTCAACACATGGTGTGAACGTTCGATTGAACCGTTTGATTGGGGGTGGAAAGCAGTTGTTTTAAATTGTTTGATTTTGAACCGTTTAGCTAAATCTTTTAAAACTTTGCTCAAAAAATTACTACCTTGATCAGTTAATACGGACCTTGGTGCTCCAAAAGTGCAAATGAATCTTTTTACAAAAGCATTGCTTATTGTGGTTGCCGTGGCATTCGGCAAAGGGATGGCTAACGAATATTTTGTAAGCTGATCTTGGATTGTTAATATATATATGTTATTGGTTTTGGTTTCGGCTAAAGGCCCAACAATATCCATAGCCACCTTTTCGAACGCTGAACCTGGCGTATCTGTGATGATCATAGGGTTTTTGTGTTTAACTCTGACTAATTTTTTTAGCTGGCACCCTAAACAATTTCTTATGAATGTTTGTATATCTTTCTTTAGATTCTCCCAATAATATCGGTGCCGGATTTTACTGTATGTTTTCGACATGCCTTTATGGCCTCCGAGAGTCGAACAATGAATTTCTTTTATTACTTCGTTTCGTCTAGAGGGTTCGACATATTGAATTACTCCAGTACAGATTATTATTTTTGTAGTTACTGATTGAGCGAGGGAAAACAAGTAACTTTTGATCCTCTTCCACTCTACTGTCTCTACCTCCGGTGTCTTAGCTATGCTGATCGTTTTTAATTAGGCGTCTTTAACGATTTCACCGAGGCTGTGGAGAGACTCTTTTATGTCCTCTTCGACAGCTGTTAGACCCTCGGCGAGACGCCGTATTGGTAGTGCAACGTGGATTTTATGACCATGCTCTTTGGTCTGAGCCTCCCCTGTTTGTAATTCCCCGAATTTCGGAAGATCCTTTCGGGCCTGTAATTGTTTAGAGCCTATGTCGCAAGGTTCGCCCGTATCGTAGATAAAATAAGCATAGTTCTCCTTCCGCATAAACATTTGGTCTTTTGACTCTATCAGGTTTGGTGCATAGAAGTTCTGATCACCCTTTTCTTCGAATGTTTCTTCTATACCCTGGATTTCGTCGAGTTCGTCCGTATTGTCTTTGCCTAAGTTTTCGTTTTCCTCAATTTCGCTATCGTTATCCGAAGACTCGGAATCGCTGGACTGGTTACGAATTTCGTCACCCTGTTGTGTTATAGATGTTTTTTGTTTCGGAGTTTTTCGTTTCACTCGTATCTCTTCCTGGATTGTTTTTTCCTGGTTAGCGATTTCATCTATTAATCTTTGGGGTTTTTGTTTAGTTCTCTGGCTTCGTCTTGGTGAAGGTTCATTGGATGTTTGCAGTTCGTTTGTCCGATGAACCGTGGCCTTGGTTACAAACGTATTTTGAATGTTTGTTGATTCGGGATTCCCATGGGAATCTTGTAGATCTACAGGATTTCGTGAGAGGGCATCGACGTTGACATTCATTTTTCCTGCTTTATAAACGATGTCGAAGTCGTGCAATACCAGTTGTAGACGCCACTTATTGTTAGATACTCGCGACGCTGGATCCTGCAATGATTTGAATCAAACTAATGGTTTGTGATCCGTGACGATTGTAAATTTTCGCCCATAGACGTAAGGGTGAAACTGTTTAACCGCGTAAACTATCGCCAATGCCTCCTTTTCGTACGTAGAGTACCGTTTTTCCGCGTCGTTTAACGCTCGAGATATGTACGAGACTGGAAGGTCCTTTCCGATTTCCCCTTGTGAAAGAATTCCGCCGATTGCGTAACCAGATGCATCGGTCGTTATTATAAAAGGTCGCGTAAAGTCTGGGTGTTGTAGAATTGGGTTGCTACACAACATGTCTTTTAATGTTTGGAAGGCTGATTGTTCTTTATCTCCCCATAAGAAGGTTATGTCCTTTTTCAGGCGGTTTGTCAATGGTTTCGCGATTCTTGCAAATCCCTCGATAAATCTTCGGTAATAATTGAATAGTCCCATGGTTTCTCTTATTCCCTTGACGTTTTTTGGAACTGGATAGTTTTTTACCGCCTCGATTTTTTTTGGATCGGGCTTGATTCCATTTTCCGTGAGTAGATGTCCCAAATATGTTACTTCTTTTCGCAGAAATTCACATTTATCGGGTTGTAGTTTCAGGTTTGCTTCTTTTAGTCTAGAAATTAGTTTTCTATTTTTGATCTGGTGTTCCTGCAATGATGACGCGTAGATGACTATGTCATCGAGGTAGACAAATAATTCTGTCCCTTGTAAACCGCTCAATACACGGTCCATTAATCTCTGAAAGGTTGCAGGAGCATTTTTTAAACCGAATGGCATCCGAGAAAATTCGTAGTGTCCAAACGGAGTTGAAAACGCTGTTTTATGTGCGTCTGCGGGTTTCATCTTTATCTGGTGAAATCCCGATGCGAGATCGAAGACTGAAAAATACTTGGCTCCTCCGAGTTGATCAAGTATATCAGTGATGTTCGGCAAGGGGTACGAGTCTCCGATGGTTTTTTCATTGAGCATTCGGAAATCCAAAACCATTCGCCATCGTTTATTTCCCTGTGAATCGGGTTTTTTTGGAACGATCCATACCGGACTATTGTACGGAGATTCGGACGTTTGGATTATACCGTTATCCAAAAGATCTTTGACTTGTCGATCTATTTCATCCTTGTGGATTTGTGGGTAGCGATATTGACGAGTATTTATCGGATGTTCATCGATGGTAACGATGCCATGTTCTAATTTATTTGTCGCCTCGAGTCTATCTCCTGGGAGATGAAATTGATCCGCGCTTTCTCGAAGCAACTCGTCGACGCTTTCGCGTTCTTCTTTATTTAAATGTTCAAGGCGTAATAATTGCGTTACTGCCTCTATTTGATTTTGTTGATTTTTTGTTGATGTACCGATTTTTAAACAATCTGCATACGATTTTTCCGATTTTGTTGAGTTTGTAAAAGATTTAGGAGATTTTGTTGATTTTGTAGGTTTTGTTGATTTAGTTGATTTAGAAGATTTAGGAGATTTGATTGATTTAGTTGATTTAGGAGATTTAGAAGATTTTGTTGATTCGGGTTTATTTTTTTCCTCGAATTCATATAAGTTTAACGTAGGAACTTCGATTTCTATTTCTTCGTCACGTGTGTTAAACACTCGAGTGTATGCAACACCCCGGATATTTGAGACGACCGCTTTCCCGAAGTAAATACCGTCTCCAATTTTTAAACGTGGTAAGTATCCTTCGCTTATCTCGCTGTTTTTCACTCTGACGTAAAAAGAGGAAACAGTTCGGGCTGGAATTATGACGGTCTCAGGACTCGTAAATACGACCCGGTTATCTCGCCAGTGCAACCAACGATCCTTATAATTCACCGTCGCCTTGTATTTCTCTAAAAATTCGTTTCCCAATAAGCCCGCTTGTTCGATCGGAAAAGACTCTCTCACCACGTGGAAATTGACAGGACATCCTAAAATATCTACCGTTAATGTCCCTAGGGTGTTAACTGGTGTTGTCGTTATTCCACGTAATTCGAGAATATCTGTGCGATCGATTATCGCGCCTGGTTTAACCGAATTTTGTTTAATGAGATTAGGCTCAGCACCTGTATCGACCAACAGGTTTATTGGTGAACACAGGTCCAAGGATTCTATTTTTATTGCAGGGGGTCGACATCGGTGTTGTAATTTAACGTATTCTACTCGGACTCGTCTCCTGTTTGGTTCTGTGCTACGATTAGCGTTTTGCGAGGGGCTGGTTGCGCCTGAGTCTCCGACCTCGCCCCGTTGTTTGGGAGACTGTTCGAGTTTTCCTGATTCTGTTTTTTGTTATTATTATATTGGCGTTTCCTGCATTCTTCGATGGTGTGTCCCTTGTTCTTACAATAGCGGCAGAGTTTTTCTTGCTTGTCTGTGATCTGTGTTTGTTTTTGCTGTAACGTACCCAAATTAGGCTGTTTATTGTTATTCTTGTTTCCCGTATTTTGGTTACGAAACCAACACGCGTCTGCACCGTGTCCCTGGCGTTTACAAATTTGACATATGATAGGTCCTTGTGTGACGGCGCCTACTATTGCCTGGCGTGACTCTGTTTTATGGTCGGGCAGCCCTTTTCGGAGTTCGTTTATGGCTTTCTGTTTTCTGTCTATCCTTGTCGCGTCTGTACCGGCCTCGGTCAATGTTTCGTATTTCATCTTCATTTTAAACTGTATATCTGGCTTAAGGCCGTCGAGAAAACATTCTATGCATTCTTGTTCGGTGGAATTTTTTTCTTCATCGCTAACTTCTCCTGCGTTATTGCTTTTGTACGCCTCTATGATGTGATTTCCGATTTCGCGCACCCGGTTTATATATGATATTACGTCTTCATCGTTTTTTTGTACTAACATTCCGAGTTCTCGACGTATTTGGTTAACTGTTTTTGCGGGTGAAAATAAGTCTTTTAAGTGTTTTGCTAATGATTTTAAGTTTTCGAATTTTATCCCTTGGATTGACCGTTTTGCTTCTCCCGTGATTTTTGGTCGAATGACTTTGACGAGGTTTTGTTCGACGTTCGGAGGAAGCATCAATAGCGCTTCCTCGCAACTATCAATAAATTGATAAACCGGAATATTTGTTCCGTCGAATTCTAAAACTACTTGGACCGCGTCTTTAAGCGAAACGAGTTGTGTGTTACCGATCGGCATTGTGCGTTCGTGTTGTATCTCGTCGTTTGATATTTGTAAAATATTTTCTTGTGTATTGTTAGATTCTTGGGGATTTTGAGGATTTGTTTCTTGGAACCCAACTCCTGGATCTCCGCTAGTCTGTTTTCGAGATGTTTCGGGTTTTGTTGGTGTATGCTCTACAGTAGGGTGTCCCTTATTTTTCAAACTTCATTTTTTTTAACGCGTACCTCCTAGTTTTATTCGTTTGAACATAAAACACACACAAATATTTTTTTAGCTAATTTCGACCACTGCAACCCGTGCCGACTTGCGTGCAAACATGTTCATACAAGTCGCGCCGCACGAGCGGCGCGACACGTATGAACGTGTCTCGCGGCCCGACTCGTATGAACGTGTCTCGCGGCGCGACGTCGTCACTCTGTTTATCAGTTATTCCCGGATTGTCGAGTAATAAACGTCGATTTTATTACTTTTTCAAGATGTCAGTAGAATTGCGAAGTAATAAAAAAAGCATCTACTTAGTTGGTGCTGTACATTATCAAATAGCGGGTGCGAAATTGCCGTCCAATCGTCAAGTTCTCGCGGTTCTATTTTTTAACATTCGCGAAGTTAAGTTGACTGTAAGTGAAAGTGCGAATCTAGTAATTCGGGAGTGTATCATCTTCTGGGAGAAGGCTAGAATACCTGCTAGAGCTCTACCTAATTGCGTAAAAAAACTTATGGGCCTTTATCAAGCTTGGCGAGAGCTGCAAAAAAATTGCAAAAAAACGCAGGATGTTTATAAACATCGTGAGGAGGATTTTCAAAAGAATTTAGATAATTTATTCGATATCGCACACGCTGATGTCCTAAAAATTATGAAAATAGAGGAAGATAAACTCTTCCTACATAATCAGAGACAGCCGGGGCGACCAGGTTGCTTGGCGGGAGTTGACAAAAAATTAGCGGAAAAAGAAGAACGGGCAAGACCGAGAAAAACAGAAGAAGAAAACAGAAGATTCAAGCAAAAATCTTCAGAAAACGAAGTGACCACTTTTACTCCATGCGGATTTACATCTCCTGAAGAACTAGGAAACCAATCCACCAACTCCGAAGGAAGCTTAGAAGAACCTCTGCCGTCTATATCTCAATCAGGAAGTTCTCTAACTACTATAAAAAGAGGGCGCAAGGACTTTATTGCGTCAAAGTTGGTTGCAATCCTTGTTGCAATCCTTGCCAATCCTTATTTCATTTGGAGAGAAAGAGCAACTTCTTGCAGTGCCAAAGCTAGACAGTTCATCCGGCAAAGATCAAGCTAAAGCAATTTTGACTGCGCTACATGATTGGAACCTCAATTATAATGTACAAATAATGTGCTGTGATACGACAGCTTCTAATACAGGTCGCTTTAATGGAGCTTGTGTTCTTTTAGAACAGGGCCTAGAAAGAGAATTATTACTATTCGCTTGTCGCCATCATACTTATGAACTGGTCCTGAAAAGTGTCTTTGAATTAAAGATTCGTGAAGTCACCGTCAGTGCGGATATCCCACTATTCAAAAAGTTCAGAGAGAACTGGAAAAACATGAATTGTAACTTGATAAAAATACCCACTGATTTTGTAAAACAGCATCTCTCTGACGAAACAATTAAAGATTTGGTGACGTTTTTTTACAACGAATTGAAAAAAACTTTACACGCAATGACTACCGGGAACTCATAGAACTGTCTATAATTTTTTTGGGAGGAGACAACGAGAATGAGCTTAAAATCCGGCCTCCTGGTGCAATACATCAAGCACGGTGGATGGCGAGAGCAATTTATTCTTTGAAAATATGTTTGCTGCAAACTCAGTTCAAAATGACCGTTAAAGATAAACGAGCATTACAAGATGTTTGTCTTTTTATTGTGGCAGTTTATGTGAAGTTTTGGCTTGGATGCAGTTTGGCGGTGAAAGCATCGAATCAAGATTTGCGATTTTTAAAGATGTTGAAACAGTACGAAACTGTTGACAAATCTATTTCTGAAGCTGCCCTGAGGAAATTTAGTCAACATTTGTGGTATTTATCAGAAGAAATAGCCGCATTATCTCTCTTTGACGATGATGTTGATGAAGAAACGAAGATAAATATCGTAGCAAACTTAGAGAGAAAAAGCCTGTACGACTCTGGGAAGAGATATGTCCCCTCAAAGGAAGAGATTGCCGCGTCTTTGTATAGTGAGAATTCGTTTTGTATTTTATATTTCTTAATGTGGTTATTTTAATGCGATACTAATTTAATAATTTATCATTTTTCAGGTAAATCCTTGAGCGATTTTGTCTCCGACAAGAGCAAAAATTTGTTTTCGAGGTTGAAAATTAATACTAGTTTCCTAGACGTCAACGTGTCTTCATGGGAAGAAAATGCAGTGTTTGTGGAATCAAAACGAAAAATTTATAGCTTAAAGGCAGTAAATGACACAGCGGAACGAGCTGTTAAATTGATGCAAGATTTCCATGGCTTAATTACTGCCAAAGAAGAACAAAAGCAATTTTTGTTGCGTTGTGTGCAGGAACACAGAAGAGTATATCCTGACTATAAGAAAGATACCTTAAAAAGAAAGTATCCTATATAATCATGTACTAAATAATAACTACACTTTATAAAAGCTGTTGTTTCATAATTTTATCCATATTTATACATTATCCATGCATATTTATAATAACCTAGCTACATAGTATTTAGTGTCTAAAACGGCCAATTTACATAATCTTTGCGTTCTAGTCGGCACGGGTTAACATGTACTTAGGAAGCTAAAATTTTATATTTCAGTAACATGTTGTGTATCAAAACAAATTAGTGGGTATGCGTTTCGATAACTGCAAAAAAAAAAAAAATTCCCCATATAAGGGACACCCTACTATATATACAAGAAGTGATATAAATTTCAACCCGATCGGTAAAGCCGTTCTCGAGTTACAGTGATCACCGACTTCGAAAACATGGTTTCGAGAAAAACGAGTTTAAAGTTTTACGTACGATTTGCATGCAGATACAATTTTTTTTTGTAACTTACATAGAGTCGTCTATTCCTGGGTCATATAATTCGCCTTCCTGCTCTTTATTAGCTGCATCTGAAGCCATTTTCAGCTGCCGCCGAGCTACCCTCGCCTCTCGAGAGTTTTCCAGGGATCGCCGGTTAGCTTTCTCGACTCGATTACAATCTTCGGCCTTGGCAAACACGTGGGCGTGTGCTTCCAACTTGACCCCCATTGTATCAAAGACTGCTAACAAACTGTATGTACCCTCGTTAAAAGTGCAGGTAACAATGCAAGCGGCTATGCTGACGGTAGTATAGCTGGCAGGTAATGGTTTCGGCATGATCTTCCAAACTATTTGTATTGAAGTAATCCATAGTTATGCGTGCTATGGGAAAGTAATAGTGAGCGGTGGATATGTGCGGGTTTAGTTGTATACGCAATCGTTTTTATTTATTCGATATCACAGTGACGGGCGGGTTTTCGCCAGCTCGCCTATAATACTTTATATGTGTAATGCGATTCTGCTTTGAAGGTAAGTAACTTTCTCTCTCTCTCTCTCGTAACTAACTGTCGACTGACTTCCCGAGCCTGTACGCGTACGCCGGGTCGCGGGTCGCGGGAGCCGGGTCGTCGGTCTCCTCGCACGTTTTCTCGCTACGCAGCCTCGTTCGGCCAATCACGCTCGTCTCTCGGCCACATCTTAAAGGCGGATCCGCATAAACCTTTCTCAATAATTTGATTAAGGTTTCGTAGCTGTTCTGTGTGAATCCTCCAATGCACCTTTGCAAGAATTCATCGTTTGTGAGACTTTCATAAATAGGTTTAATTGCATCGAAGACTTGCTTCGGCAACGCACTGTAATCGTGTTTGAAACATTTCAACTTCTTCTCGGCCTTTGATTGTTGATATTTGCATCACGAGTCAGCACCTCGTGGACACTTGTGATGCTGCGGTTTCTCGTCGGTTGAAATCTTGTGGTAGACCGTAGCCCAAATGGCATCCTTCATTTTTTCAACCGAATCAGAGTTGTCACGAATAGACTTGCCAAAATACACAGACAATTGGTCAACCAATTTAGCAGTCAGTTTCCCCTTACCGCCGAGTCCTTTATTATTTTTTTTACACGGACGTAGACGGGTACCCATCCGTTTTTGAATATGACCAAGACATTCTTTTTTCGCCACTACAGTTTCTCCATAAGGACCAGCTGCAGCAATGCCAGAGTAAGTCTTTGAATTTCCATCCCTGACGTAATACAAAAATCTCACTCCGAGATTTTCCCACGAACAGCGAAACATTTCGATTGCAGCATCAACCTCCATCTTTCCCGGACTGCCTATATGATTCGCCGAACAAGTTTCTTTGTGTGTTTCATACCATTCTTCATATTCTTCCGTGTCTTTTTTATTTTTCCAAACTTCACAAGCCTTGCAGTAAGAACTTTTTACAATTACGTCAAGAACTTTGTCCGTAAAATGCCCTATTAGCGATGTGACGCCAAACAGAGACGAAAATCCGCGTTTGTACCACGTTGCATCACCCGACATAATAAAATCAGTTCTTACTTTCACTATTAGTAGAATTCGAGCTTATCTCTTGTTTAGAAGCCTTCTTCATAAAAAATTGAGCCATATTTTTTACTCGCTTCACAAATGTGCTCCAGTAATATGTGGTACGTAGATTTAGCCATCCATGGCAGGAAGTCCAGCAATGCACAACATTGTTGTGCACCTCTGTAACCAACGCCTATGATACGCATCGCTAATGTGAACCTTCGATTTATTTCAAAAGAATGGTTAATAAAATCACACGACGGTATGTATTGAGGAGTACACTTATCACACACAACAGGAATTTTGAACCCAATTCCACGTTCGCTTACTATGCCAAAAGATATTTTGCTGTTGCACTTTGCAGATTTCACGAGACTCGCGATCGCGGAAAAAACAGTATAAAAATTGATTATTCTGTAATCAACTGCATCCATTTTTGGTACATAATATTCACCCTGACCTCTCAATTTTTTTGCTAACGTCCTCGCTTCGCCATCATCAGTCTCCCCAGTTTTTCGATTGAAAAACTGTTTCCTTTTCAAGGTTTGTGACTTATAAATTCGTTGGTTTGTCCTATCTTCTCTCGATACTTTTTTATCCACCTTGCACTGAAAACCTCTAGAAACTTTCGAATATAGACGTTCGCACGGTTCAAGGTTTCGAATCTAACTGCTTCTGAAACATTATTTCGAGCTACAAAGGTCTTTCTTATTATATACACTACCGGCGGAAAGTTTCCGGACAAAACTTGAAAACAGTGCCGGAACGGTTTTTTATGCCCTTTCGCCGATAGTTGGCCTAGGCCAATTCAACCAACGCCATTTTTTAAGAGCAGGAGTTTCCCTTTATTTTGGCTCTTTTTTTTTTTAAATTGACGATTTTTTTGACAATTGGCACCCAGTTTTAAAAATGACAATTTTTGGTCGTTTTTTTTGTTCTTTTGCAAGTATTTTAGAGAACTGTCTACGATTTTTCTTTTTCAAAGATATGTCGTTTTTTAAGAAAAAATATACAATTTGAAAATTGCTCCATAGGGCGAAAACAATGAGGTTTACAACAAAACCTCAAGGTGGCAAAAAGTTGTATTACTTCTTGCTGAGTTCAGAAGAAGTTTTTCAGATTTTTTTTTCGAAATTTTTTTTCCACCTATTTCCGGTCAGTTCGATTGATCTGAATACCATGAAAATAATAGAATTAAATTTTTTACTTACATCGAAGAAACTCCGTCGCCGAAGAAACCTCCGAAGAGACCAAAGTTTAATATGTAAGTAAAAAATTTAATTCTATTATTTTCAGAATATTCAGATCAATCGAGCTGACCGGAAATAGGTGAAAAAAAAATTTCGAAAAAAAAATCTGAAAAAATTCTCCTTAACTCAGCAAGAAGTAATACAACTTTTTGTCATCTTGAGATTTTGTTGTAAACCTCATTGTTTTCGTCCTATGGAGCAATTTTCAAATTGTCCATTGTTTCTCAAAAAACGACATATCTTTGAAAAAAAAAAAATCGTAGACAATTTTCTACAAAACGAACTTGAAGCTTAGACTTCCCCCTTTATGAGCATTGTGAAAGAAATTCGTTAAAAATTTTTTACTGTAAACGGGGTCCACTTGCAAAAGAACAAAAAAACGACCAAAAATTGTCGTTTTCAAAACTGTGTGCCAATTATAAAAAATATCGTAATTTTTTTTTAAAAAGCCGAAATGAAGGGAAATCTCTGCTCTTTAAAATGGCGTTGGTTAAATTGGCCTAGGTCAACTACCTGCGAAATGGCATAAAAAAACGTTCCGGCACTGTTTTCAACTTTTGTCCGGAAACTTTCCGACGGTACTGTATATATATTGTGACGATGGTCAACTTCCAGCCACCTTTTTTTCTCTTTCCAACGCGTTTCTCGCATTCCTTTTTTGCCTACGTGACTTCCTGCAGCTGCACCCTCGCTATCGCAGGGGCATCTCGCCTTCGAAATACAAATAATCTCTGTTTCCCGATAAGGACCCAAAACTATATCTTTTCCATTTTCCACGATCCCGCCATAAAACATCTATCTTTATGACCTGCCCCAAGCCCGAAACATCTGCCATTCCTAGAATCGTCCAAGACATTTCCGCCTCCAGAATGTTCTAACTCCCAAATTCTCCCCCTACCAAACCGCGACTTTCCCACAAGTTAATGTTATAAGAACCACCCTCTCCTTAGGCTAACCAGTTAGTAGTTTTCCGATCATCCAAGCAGCAACGTTACGCTGTCCGTTGTAACACTGAAAATAAAGTCTTGTGCTTCTCGATTAAGTGTCTACCGCGTTTTTCTTCTCAACCACTGCGTTCCGTAGCCGAGTCGGCTGCCCCAATCACAATAAATAAATTAATAAATGACTCGCGCCAATACAATATATTATTGCATTCAGCATCGACGGCGGCCATGTTTTACCGACAAGGGTCGTAAATCCTTGTAATTTGATTGAGTTCATCGATGCTTTAGCTTCCTTAGTACATTACGTTGCATTAAGGATAGTTTAATGTGTAGCAGGGTGACGATTTGACCAATTTCACTGTTTGATTTAAAACTGAAATATTACTTATATTATCCAAATAATTGAAGATACAACAATATTAGTTTGAACGTTCGGGATATCCCTTCTTCTCAAAGACTGTTTTAGAAGTGAGGACATGTGCCCTTAATAGAACTCGGGCAACTTACTTATTATGGAAGGGATACAATTTTCTCGAAGGAGGGGATGCCTTAACAAACAAGAAAGCAAGGAATATCCCAAAAATAACAAATGTGTTAAATGTTCTTATGACGTGCGTTGTAAAAAGAGCGAGAAATCAACGGAGAACTGTATCGACAGTCTTCCGTGCACACTTGAAAAAAGGACTGCGCCCATAAATTACTAGACACTCTTGACAAAGCAGTAAATATCTCTCTTTTCTGAGAAAATACGCACATGTAAATTTGATACTTTCTTCAACGCTCGTTTGTATATTTTTCAGTTAGCGTTGAACATTTCAAACCCTTATAAGTTCAATTATAGCATGACGAGAAAGACTCTTAAGTATCGGTGCAAAAATACTCGATTTGAAAGTGTCCTCTACTTATTACAATACGTATTCAACATATATATTGAGATGTCACGGTCCCAATTTTGTTTCTTTTTTTGCGAGGTGTCGACGATCGTGTCACATGCAGGAGGTTGAGGGTGAAATTATTAAAAAGAAATTTAACAAAAATAATAACTTGGTATTTATTTACCTAACTAATTGCTACATGCTAAATGGTTATGGCGGTTATCCTCGTTATTATGAGAAAAAGTCTCAAACATCAGGAGAAATTTATTCTTTTCTTTTCTGATAAATGTGAATTTTAAAGAGTCTTCTGCGAGTCAGAACGATAGAATAATTTTGGTTGGCTCCTCCTAGTCCTGGATCAAGCCTCTCCTCGATTCCCCTCCTACTGCCATGGCTCTCGCGATTTGGCGATAGGCGTGATCTTGTCCTTGGTCCGTCGATGAGCCCGAGATGCGCGATAGCGAGCTCCGGTGGGTATTGGTATCGTGATGTGCGTGCGCTTTGTTTACTTTCGCGCGCCTGAGGTAGACAGTTGCGACCGTGCGACGTCTTCCTCTATGTTGCTCCTCTCCGTCCCTCTCCTTGATCGATACACCATGCAGGTAAGCACGTGTCGTTGACTCTCGTCGATTGCTGTGCCAGAGCGAAATATAATATTTTGAATCTGTTTAAATCCGCGCCGTCCAGCTGATCGCACGAGCCCGAGTACTTTAATTATAGCACCCTCGTGCTACTTGTCGGGCCCTTGCGCCCCGGTTCTCTTGGCCCAGCCAAGGTCTGCTGTTGCAGGATGAGACAAGTCTGGCTAGCTGAACGAAATATTGGCCTTTTATACTCGAAAATCGTCCGTCCTTGTCCGATTTTCGCGAGTTTCCGTTGTCGGGATAGGTCGGTGCCCTCGCCCAATCAGCTGATTTTGACTGGCCGACTCGCGGATTTAACTGTCGCCGGCCCGTCTAGGTGGGGGTTATGTGGCGATTATGACGGTGTGAGACGATACCCGTCTCAATATATATATTGTGACGTGATTTACCCGATGTGGAGAAAAGTCGTCGTCACAAGGCCGTTATCGGAGTTTGCCGCGCTCTGCAACTCGCCGATCGTATGCGCTCCCGATTCTTTGATTTTTTTTACTGCCGTTGTAGATTTATTTTGTTAGGTGACAGTGTTGTCGAAGGAGTAGTTTAGGGAGGAACAGCGCGGCGTTCGACCCTGACGAGGAGAGTAGTGCTCGACGAACCTCGTTACCCATCAGGGAAGAACGGCCGGCGAGTACGCTCGAGAAATTGATGCAGGTCCGGCTGCAATACCGACGCCCCGCTGTTAGGTGCATCGTACATAAGGAGAAGCCGAGGTTTTGGGATTGCGGGCGAGAGCGAGAACCTCCCGTGCCGCCGATGTGAGTGCTCTCCTATGTGCGATGACCATGGGGATACGATTTTCGGCGTACTCGCAAGATCTCGAATAACGTCGATAATTGCGATTTCGTTAAGGTAAGTATTGTGTCGTGCGATAGGGCAGTAGCTCTCGGTGACAGATTTCATATTTCGGATGATCAAAATTTGATTGGCTGAAAATCAGTCGTTACCATGTCGCGCTCGAGACCAGAGTTCTCGCGAAGCATCGTAGATAGAGCGAGGTATCTCTCTCTACGTACGCGCTCTAGTCGTGTCTCGCTCTCGCTAACGCGTACGTCGTACGTGAGTGGCGCTCTCTCCCTCTACACGCTCGCTCTAGAGTCGTTGGTCGTCTCTCGCCGAGGTGAGAGGTGTACGTTCGCGTACGTGATATAGGGAGTTCCGTGTCAACCCAGCTCCCTATAGACGAGATAAGCTCGTGTTTTCTCGATCGCTCTCGCTAAATAATTAGCTCTCGAAAAATTAAAAGTTCAGTTATCGATCTCGAGGTGTTTTATGATTTATGACATTCGTGGTACCGAGTTTGCTCTCAGGAGTTTTCGGACGTGAATTAGTAAAAATTTACGCTCTCGATTTCCGACCGAGGCTTCGCTGTCCGGGGAAAATTTTATGATATTTTGGTGCGATCTCGGCGTGACCTACCCCGACCCTCTCTACCATAATCGACAACCTGAGCGGCCGAGCGTCTACCGGTTTTGTCGATCTCGCTGGCGCATCCAGATGGATCGGATTGTCACTTCCGGCGAAACAAAAGTGACCTGATCCACGCAGGTAAGTTCGTAAGGATGGAGGGGCCGGGTCGTTCCCTCCCGACCCCCAGGTTGTGCCGGTTGTCGACACCGGCAATACAAAAATTGACTGGCGCCCTGCCGGCAACAGTGCGGGTGCGACAGCGAGAGAAATAACTGAAGGTGACGGTGGCGGAAGGATTCCGGCAATTCATCCCAAATGGCGCCCAACGTGGGGCCCGACAATGGATGGATTTTAGCTCTACACAACGTTCTCGAGATTTGTAGATTTTGTTATGGCTGGAAATAGGTAGTTTTTTTATTTTCTTAGGGAAGTTGTTGAGGATGCCTAGCTCTCGTGACGTCAGGTCTAACTGCCCGTCACCCCGCTCCAGCGATGCCTAGATCTCTTAAAATTGGGCCTGACGGTTCACGATACCGGCGACCAATATGAATTACAGTTCCCGTGCAATAAGGCGGAAGTGCCAAGGTCTCGAAAAATCGGGCCTCACGGCCCGCGCTGCCGACGATTCTCCCAGACCAAGTCCTGGTGGAGGTCATCTACCGGAAGTTTACCAATTGATTTTTCTTCCGCCCTTGGGGCTAACTCTAGGTTCTCGAGGATACGGATGAATCCGCCAATAACCGCGAACATCCGAGGATCACTGTCGCCGTCTAACAAGGACAAGGGGGAGAAGTATTGTCGACCTTTGGAAAGTTCCACACTCCCCCAAGGGCTCTCTCTATTGATGTTGTGTCGTACGAGTGAAATGTCTTATTTCAGGAATTCGTACCGATCTCGCCCCTATAGGTCTCGCTTGATTTGCCTATCCGAAACCCACCCTAAGCGGTGGGGAGTTCTGACGTAATTTTCTGAGTCCTGGTAAATCACGGTCACAAGGTATCGCTCTCGTTATAGTTAGCTTCTCTCTCGACCGAAGGAAGAGGGCAGTAGTTACCGGCAATGAAAATTTGGCCTCATATTGATGGGTATTTGCGATTTCGAAGATTGGGAATCAATCAGTCTACCGCGAGTCGTCGAAGCGTCGCGATCGACACAATAATAAGCCCTCGCATACGCTCGGTGTCGGACACTTGGTGTCTCACTCCCTCTCGCGTTACGCGTCGGAGTTGAGTCGTTCTCTCTCTCCGTACGCGAGCTCTAGTGTTGTCTCTCGGTCGTCCTTTTCTAGAGTGTGTAAAGAGATTCTTTTATCGGTGTGACGTGCCTATAAGTATTTCGTTGCTATATTTAGATATGTATGTAGGTCCGTATATAAAAGTGGGGATATGGATATATATCCATCTCTATGTCGAGAACGATGCGGGGTGGGGATAGAGTGGTGCGATCGCGTCCTCACAATTAGGAAGCGATATCAGTATTAAGACGAGTATAGTACGGATCGCAAGAAAACAAGCCGCTGTCTCCTTCGTAACATTAACCAAATAAAATTTTATTAGTCTAATACAATAAAATTTTACTTCCGTACCGGAGAATCGCACATCAAGTGAACCAAAAGAAGACCGAAAGATAAGTAATAACTTACTCCGAAACCCGCCGACAATGTTTTGATTATGTTAGTTCTTAGATTATATTGAGTGTCCCTATGCAAAAATACAAAAATTGTTATCACTGTATCTTATCCTCTTGTCATCCATTTTATCACAAATTCATTTTAATCTAATATGCCGGTGCACCTACATTGCGTGATTTCCCCCATAGTGATATTAATTATTCTTATCGTTATCATTATCTACATCCTTCAAGAATTCACTGGTCTGATAACTATTAAAATCGAATTACAACGTCCCATTTAATGAACTTAGTTATTTACAATAATATAAATCTCGAAGATAACAATTCAAAATTGTAATTTAAATAACAACAAAATTAACAAATATCACAAGTGAGAGGTCCGATCTCGACTCGTATTGTTTACGTCGCGTTCGTCTCCCAAGACGATACCTGGGTTCTCGTATTGTACGAAGGAAATAAAATAATTTCCGGACAGTGTATTCTCGAGTGTCATGCCAGCGATCGTGCTGCCTTCGTGTTTTCGTGTCTCGGCCTGATCGGATACCCCCGGCAACGCTCTCTCCGAGCGAGGTAAGCTACGTCGGAGGGATCTGCGATGAAGGTGAGCCAAGGTCTTCGACAGCTCGGTAAGTCGTGCGACGTTCACTTGTCCGACGCCAAGTTGCGTTCACGTGATGTTCCCGGAGAATAATACCGCTCAAATTGAGAGTGCTTTCGATCTCGTGTCGTTCCCGAATAATAATAATAAAATCAAGATTTAGTTGTGGTTCCGATTCTCGTGTTCTGTGCCGCGTTTGAGCCGATGGCTCGCGCGAGTTGAACTTCTCGTGTCCATTGTCCGCCGACCCCGACCCTCTCTGCCAAACCTTGTAGACTGAGCGGCCGAGCAATCCCGTCACCGTCGTGTGCCCGCCAACGCGTCCAGGTCGACCCGGTTTCGTTGCTTCTGGCGAAACAAAAAGCAGCCCCTTCGGTCATCGGGCGGTTTGTTGTGTCGTCGTCTTCGGTGAGATCGTTCCCGTCTCCCGTCGCTGTCGTTATTGTCGTTGTCGTTATTATTGTTGCGTGTTGGCCGATGACCAGTTGGTGCGATCGCGGCGAGTTTCCCCCGCGATCGTCGGTTCTGCGCCGGTTGTCGAGACCGGCGAAACAAAACTCGACTGGCGCCCAAGTCGGCACTTCTCAGGGAATCAAAGATTCTCGCGTCTCGCTCGAAGTGTCGGGTAGACACGGAGAGCGTTATAGAGGAATATCGAATGTTCTCGAGATGCGAAAAGCTATTGTCCGATTTCAGCCGTTCTCAGAATCGCGCTCGAAATTTGGACAAACAAGTTTTTCTATCTTCCGTAATTTGAAGAAATTACAATCATTACAACGTGAATTCTTCAAGCGATTAGTTATTATCGGCCCACCAAAGTTCAAGTTCTGTGAATAGTGTTGTGTATCGCGAGCCCTTTGCGCATCCGACTACCGCACTCAGCAGCACATCGGGAAAATTACTGAAGCCGAATTGAGTGAGTACCGTTTCCTTCTCGAGTGAAATCCGCTCACGATTTATGATAAGCTTTATCAGTGCATTGAGCCCGACTACAAAGTATTGTTTTAACGATCGCCCGTCGAATTACCCCTTTCCGGGTCGTTTCCGCCAAGCGGGGGGGGGGGGGGGGACAACCCCGAACCTACACCGCGTTACCGACGTTAAACGAGTTCCTTCCCTTTTGAAAAAGGGGGGGGGGGGGAGTCGACAGATCTCGGATTGTGAAGACCTCGGAGGTACACAGATCTCTGGTATTAAGAATTTAGCTACAAAAAAAAAGAAAAAAAAAATTTTTTGTTTTACGGTTGAAATGTCGACATTGGCCATGCTGATTTTCATTTTGCGACTTGACGCTCGGATAGAGATTTGAGATTGATATGTTAATTGAGATTGGAGATTTGATAGTTTGGTTGGTATCTGATATCTTGACAGTTGGCAGTTTTTTTTTGGAAAAAAAAAAAAAAAAAAAAATTTTATTTTGATATGTTACATTTTGATTTTTTTTGTGATTTGAAATTTTGGTCACACTGCGAATCGCGCGGATTAATTAAGAGTTTGTTTTGATATTTATTGATGAATTTTTTTTTATAATAAATCTTGAGATGTGGGGTTGAGATTTGTTTTTTTGATATTGATTTCTGATATTTTTGATTTGGAAAAGAAAAAAAAAAGTTTTTCCAATTAGTTCTGTTAAAATTTGGATTGATATTTTATATTTAATAGCTTGATATTCGATATTTGATGGTTTGATTGATGTTGATGTCTCATATCGGAATTGATATTTGATGACCTGTATTTATTTTTTTTGAGCGTGGCATTTGAAATTCGATGCTGGGATATCTGAGATTTTGAAAAAAACAAAAAAATCTTATTTGATTATTATATTTTTTTTGGAGGGGTTGAGTACCGAAGGTATTCGACTTGGCCGGGGAGACCTCCTTCGTTGTTTCGGGAAAGCTCTCGCAGCGTCGAACCAGGGTCCCGAACTACAAACAAAAGAGAGATATCGGGATGGCACAAGCCGAAGGCGCGACGAGTCGCCGATCCCCCGCTACGGAGTATCCGGACGACTCCGACACATCAGCCAAAGGCGCCAAGGCCAAAGATCCCGACTCCCTACGCCAAGGAGGAGGACGATATCGGCGTCGGGCCCTGGGGCGTACCCCGACCCCCTTTGGTGATCTCGACCTGCCGCGGTTGTATCCGCAGGTAGGAGGGGACGTTCCCGAGGCAAACCCGCGGTCTCGCAGCCCGCCTTTCGGCCGGCCGAGCTGCGCGGGCGCATCTACAAGACGTCGGTTAAGCGTCAGACGGGAGGATCTCTCCGTGTCTGAGAGCGACCGGGTCCCGCCGAGACACCGGCGGACGTTGTGTCCCCATCGCGCTTCAAGAGGTGCGGCGATGGGACCTTTCGTTCTCGGGACGGCGAAATGAAGACGCGGAGGATTTCATTTCCGTCATCGAGGAGGGCCGCTCCATGATCCCCGTTCAGAATGAGGATCTCCTGAAGACTCTGGCTTTTTGCTTGAGTGGTCTCGCGCGCACGTGGTACCGGCAGGCCCGAACCACGGTCGCGAACTGGGAAGCGGCGAAAGCCGCGTTTCGAGAACGCTTCTCCGATCCCGACGTTCAGATCGCCCTACGCGAAGAGATAGCTCGCCGGACTCAAGGAGAAGCGGAATCCGCTCTCGACTTTATAAGTTGTATGGGTAGGTTATTCACACGGCTGGACCCTCCGTGGACGGAGAGGTAATGCGTGTGGTACGACCACCGCAACATGCTCCCGTCGTACAGTTGTTACAATTTGAGACACCAACTCCGAATAATTTCAAAGTCTCACTAAGCTTATCACACAAACCACCATCTGTCTCGAATTAGTTGACGTCACCTTATCACACCTCTCTTTCGAACTCAGAAAAAGAAAAAAAGGAAAGAAAAAAAACCTACGTGACCTACACTTTTTCCGAGCTCCGACAACCCACGCGAAACACTTTAGATAACAGCACGTATCTTTTTGTCTTCGACGATACAGTTCGATATTTTTATTTTTCTTTTCTTTGAGTCCCTCGCAGCCGACACGAAGAAGCCTGGGTACCCTTCTATTATATGACTAAGCCACCAAATAATCCTAAAGATCAATATAATCGACCAATCAGAAAATCGAACTACTCATAAGCAAATGCAATAATTTAGTATAAAAAGGCGACCTTTTTCGTTGAAGAAGCAGTTACAATTTCAACGGGGACCAGCAACGCAACCACTTTGCGCAACAGAATCTGCGGAGCATTCTTGCTCGTCACCTGTTTGAGTATAAAAGTTGTAAACTCATCGAAGTAAGCTTGTATATTGTAAGGAAATCTTAGAGTCAAAAAGTAACGTGCGCGTGAAAAATAAAGTCTGATAACCGAACTCGCATCGACCATAATCTTTTCACTGATCACCGAGTCTACAAGAATTACCGTCGTATCGCACCGAGCTTCGTCAGATCACCAGCATCACGCGACCAGCGAAAGAGTGAGTCGAATCTTTCTCATACAACCTTTCGTATAGGTCAAGATTGACCATCGGACCAGTCAATAAAGACGGTGCCGTCCTAGTCGAAAACCCCTCCGAACGAATTGTAGTAAAGTAAAGGCGAGATTTCCGTCCCTGAAGTAAAGGGCTTAATTGCCTTGACTCGAAAAGAGAAATCGAACCGTGTTACGCATCCTCGTACTCGGGAGAGTTCAGCGGATTGTAACACAATCTTGTGATCCCCTTGAGTGAGCACATCGCGATGCGAGAACTACAGCGTGCGGTAACTCGTCAGGAGCAAATCCCGAGGAGCGCAAACACCCGGCGCCCACCTCAGCGGCCAGAGGCATCCCTCTGCCCGGGGTACGCATACCGGGGGCCGCGACTACCGACCCGCTATCCGAGACGGCAAGAGCTCCCGGAGATGCTGGAGGCGTTAATGCCTCCGAAAATACGAGGCACCCCGAGACCGAGCAATCGGCCGCGAGGACCGCCCGCTCCCGTGCCGGCTCGTAGTCGAACTCCGCTACCGGTAACGGGATGCGAACCGCCGTTACCAACCAAGGCAACCGCAACCCCCCTGCCGAAACCGGCCCTGACCCCACAGACACGTTCCGAGCCACAGTGCTGGAACTGTGATGGGCAAGGCCACCGATACCGAGATGGCCAGGCACCTCGCCGGCTATTCTGTTACCGATGCGGCCTGTCCAGTGTCACGACCCCCCGGTGCACCTCCTGCAACCGGGGAAACGCGGACTGAGGCGTGCCTACCGGGTCATACCGCCTCGTCCGAGTAACGGACCCGGACGAAAGTCCTTCCCGAACCGCTCTCGCCTACCGAAGCCCTGCCAAAATGCTACCGAACGAAAATTGCCGCAGGAGTTAATCTCGAACCAGGCATCAGACTCGGATCCGGCGTTGCTGGCTGATCAGCCACTGCTAGACAAGGTACTGATCAACGCAGCTACTCGCGCTGGCATTATCGCCTTCCGGGTTGAGGTGCTGATACACACCACCCCGGTCAAAGCTCTCGTTGATTCTGGAGCGACACGAACGTTCGCCGAGCACGCTCTTAAAGGGTGGCTGGGAAAGCTCGGAGTCGCCACCAAGGAAGTCGCACCACGAGCGGTCCTGGTGGCTAACAGTCAGGTCGAAACCGTGCGAACGGCCTCCGAGATACCGGCAATCCTAAACGGGCGATTTACGCCCGCTCTCGCCTACTACCTGGAGTCTCTCTCTGAGGATCTGATTCTCGGATTGGACTTCCTACGCTCCGCGAGAATGGTGGTTGATTTCTTCGGGGAGTCGTGGTATTTCCGCGATGAACCAGAAACCCACTACTCGTTTGTTCCCGAGGAGAGCGCACCCCGCTTGGCAATGTGCCACGGGCTACGAACTCCAAATTCCGACGAAGCGACTCGCTTGAGCGAATTCCTCGATGCTCAAGTACCCTCAGCCGACGCCGAATCGGCGGTGACCTCCCTCGTCTCACACGAGATAGAAGTAGGGGACAGTCCGCCGGTCAAGCAACGACCGTATCCCGTGACGCCGATTATCCGCGACATCATGTGGACCGAGGTCGACAAGATGCTCACGACGGACGTTATCGAGCCGTCTAAGAGCGACTGGGCGAGTCCCGTCGTTATGGTTAAGAAACCAAACGGCAAATACCGGTTCTGTATAGACTACCGCAAAGTTAACGCCGTCACGAAGAAGGATGCTTATCCCATCCCGAACATGACGGGCATACTCGATGAGTTAAGACAGGCTAACTACATCTCAACTCTCGATTTGAGCCAAGCCTATTGGCAGGTCCCGATGGCACCCGCCTCGCGGGAAGTCACGGATTTCGTAGTGCCAGGGCGGGGTCTCTTCCAATTTAAGAGGATGCCCTACGGCCTCGCAAACGCTCCCGCAACATTCCAAGGAATGTTGGACTGCCTTATCGGCGCGGAGATGTACCCTCACGTCTTCGTGTATCTCAATGATATCATTATCATCTCTCGAACCTGTGAAGAACACCTGACGTGGCTTCGGAAGGTGCTCGAGAAGATCTCTAAGGCTGGCTTGGCAATCAACCGAGAGAAAAGCGAATTTTGTCGCTTTCAGGTCCGCTACCTCGGATTCCTCGTCAACAGCCAAGGTCCTGAAGTCGACCCTGAAAAGACAGCTCCCGTACTAGATTTTCCAGCGCCGAAGAATATTCGGCAGTTACGTCGCTTCTTAGGCATGGCGTCGTGGTATCGCCGGTTTATCCCCGAGTTTGCAACCTTCGCTGAACCACTGACCCGGCTCACGAAGAAAAGTACCGCTTGAAGAAGCCCGAGAAGAAATACTCGGTGACTGAGCAGGAGTGCCTCGCCGTGTTATGGTCTATCCGAAAGTTTCGCTGTTACCTGGAAGGGTACGCGTTCACGGTTTTTACCGATCACAGTAGCCTCCGGTAGCTCCATAACTTGAAGAACCCCACCGGCCGACTCGCACAGTGGGCTCTCGAGTTAATGGAGTACGACTTCGTGATCGTTCACCGGAAAGGAGCGCTACATCACGTTCCTGACGCGTTTTCGCGAATTGCGGAGGGACACACGGAGGCAGTAACCTGCCTCCATGAAACCCAAGATGCCTGGTATCGCCGCAAAATTCGCGACGTTACTCACGCTCCCGACAAATTTCCCGACTGGAAGGTCGTCGAGGAAAAATTATATTTCCACCAACCTCCTGACATCGCTGAAGCAGAAATGGAAGATCTCGATGCGTGGAAGCTGGTGCTTCCTCGCGAATCCCGTCCGATCGCCCTCCAGGAGTGTCGCGCGCTCCCCCAAGCCGGCTACCTGGGGGTAGAAAAGACGTACCGACGCCTGGCGAATACCTACTACTGGCCGAACCTGTTCAAGGACGTGGCCACGCATGTACGCCAATGCGATACCTGCCAGCGCTGTAAGCTGGAACAGCGAGCTCCCGCCGGCCTTATAGGTCACCGCGTTATCGAGGAACAATGGATGATGGTAGCCACCGACATCGTGGGTCCAGTTACACCGAGCTCGTCCGGCCACGTCTACGTACTCGTAGCTCAGGACCTTTACACGAAGTGGATTGAGGTCCAGCCGCTGAGGAGGGCGAACGGCAAGACGATCGCCAAAGCTCTCGATGAACTTGTGGTTACCCGATGGGGCGCACCCCGGGTACTCCACACAGATAACGGTACGGAGTTCGTTAACCGCGATATCCGGCAATTTACCAGCACCGCTCTGGCACCACTCCGCCATACCATCCTCAAGCCAACCCTACCAAACGGGTCAATCGCGTGGTCAAAACCATGATCTGCTCTGATCAAAACCATGGCGACGCCGGCCTTCGCGAACTTTGGTCGCGAATCGCCGGCTGCTCTCTCCCGTCGGCGAAAAATCGTTCGCTGCGAAGCACATCACGGCAGCCCTACTACCCCCCTTCGAGGGGCCGTACGTGATTGCCAAGCAGCTTTCCCGAGTAGTTTTTGAACTATCCGATCTCGACGGGCGATCAGTAGGCAAGGCTTCAGTCAAAGACCTGAAACCCTATGAAAACCCCGTAGTACCGTAGTAATACTGTTCTCTATTTCAGGAAACATGGATCTCCATCAGGAGGCGGACGGCGAGGAGATCGTCGTGGTCTCGAACGGCGAAGGAGGTGGATGGTTCGACGAGATGCTTCGGGCTACCGCCGCCCTCTCGCCGCCCCGAGTAAAGAGGGAACTCCTCCAGGCGTGCATGGCGACCCTGGCGGAGGCCGACCCCGGGGACTCGGAGTCGATGGAGGAGCTGGTTCGTATGGTAAGGTAGCTGGCCCATGATACCATGGAGCCGGACTCCCCCGCACCGGCCCCCATGGACGTCGGCTTGGAGCCCCCGGTAGCGGTGGGTCCCCATCGGAGACGCCGCCGCTCCCAAGCCGCCAAGAAGAGGAGCAAGGCGACGACCCCATCGGCGGCGCCGATACCGATGGCTACAGCTGCCGGCAGTAGTATGGTGCGCACTATGGCCACCCCCACTCATATCCCCACTCTCATCCCCGACTCCGCGGCCGCCGAGTGTCGGTCGGTCGTGGTCGCGGGGGGAAGAGTTGCGGGGGGAGGAGAGGGGGGATAGAGTGTGTCGCCATAGTACGCTTTTTTACCCCCACTCCACGGCCGCCGAGTGTCCTTGGCTCGGTGGGCCTTGGGTGCGGGGTGGGGAGGGGGATGGATAGTGTCGGTATAGTGGAGCACTTGTTCTTTTTTAATTTTTATTTTTTGGCGTTTCATTAGAGGGGGGAGGGAGTGTCGGTATAGTGGAGAGCTTGTTCTTTTTTAATTTTTGGCGTTTTATTAGCCGGGGAGGGAATGTGTCGGTATGGTGGAGCGCGGTTTTTTTAGTTACATCTTTTTTAAAGAATTAAAAAATTCGATGCAGACACCGAGACTCGAACTGCCGACCCTTGGATTACCAGTCTGAATAGCTAGCTCTACACCAAGACCCGTCATGATATTAAGTTTATGCGGAAGGCTTTTATAGCGACGGGTCTGGAGCGCGTGACCATAGTATGCGCGGATTTAAAACTTCATTGTTCTTTTTTTATTTTTACAATTTTATATTTTTTATCTTTAGAATTTTTATTTCTCTCTCTCTCTCTCTCTCTCTCTCTCTCTCTCTCTCTCTCTCTCTCTCTCTCTCTCTCTCTCTCTCTCTCTCTCTCTCTCTCTCTCTCTCTCTCTCTCTCTCTCTCTCACCGTCTTTGACTTTAGAATATTACTTAGCTCGAAAATGTATATGTGTGTGTGTGTGTGTAGTTTCAGAGCACGCTTTTTTCTTTTTTTCTTTCTTTTCACGTACTGTACAATAAATACTCGAAGAGGGATGATATATATTGTAAGCTTTTTTATTAATTATACGTTATATATATGAGGGATTCCACGCCAGATCAAACAACATTTTGCCTTACCATCTCCGATTTTTTTGAAAATTTTCTATCCTCTAGTATTGGTTAAAAGAGGCCTCCATGATTTTTTTCAATTTTTTTTGTCGAATCGTTTTCAAGATATCGATTTTTCAAAAATTACGTTACTCTTTTTTTGAACGTACATAACTTTGCGAAAAATGGGCCAAAGTGGACGTTTTTTTTGAAATTTTTCTTTTTGAACGCACTTTTCATAAAAAAATATCGAATAAAATTTTCAAACCGTATTTCTATAAGATTTTCAAGTTTCAAGTCTAAATTGTTGATTTGCAAAAAACACGTACTGATCGATTTTCTTGAATTTTTTTTGTAAAAAACTGTCAGTTATTCCACGCCTTTTAAGACTAGTTGGGTAATGGGATAACGATGGGATCTATTTTTTTTCGATTTTTCAATTTTCCGATTTTAGTTATTCGTGCTGAAAATAAGTATTAATCGTTTCTTCAGGCTCACCAACAACGGTCATTGTTATTTATGCAATAAAATAGATATATCTTTATCATTTAATGAACGATGGCCGATAATTTTTGTTGTAATAATATCGGATTGCTTATCTCATGATGCCGTTGCTATTCATGAATTTACAAGAATGACTACTAGTTTTATCAAAGAAGTATCCAATGATGCTGCAAAAGTTCTTTACTTTTCCGATGGAACGCCTCAACAATTTAAAATTTATAAAAATTTTGTAAATCTCAATTATCATGAGCAAGACTTTGGATTAAAAGCTGAATGGCATTATTTTGCAACAGCTCACGGCAAAGGGCCTTTGATGGAGTAGGGGGAACCGTGAAAAGAATAGCAGCACGAGCAAGTCTTCAACTTCCAAGTCACAAACAAATTTCAACTCCTCGGCAATTATATGACTGGGCAATAAAATCGAATTATTTGCCGAATATTCATACCCAATTCTTCTCTAACGACGATTATAATCTAGCCAAAGAATCATTAGAAAACAGATATATAAGAGCAAAGACAATAACAGGGGCGCAAAAGTATTATTGTGTAATTCCGGACGGAGAAGACACTTTGAGATTTAACCCTTTGAGCCCTAAGGACGCATATATGCATCAGCCTATGCGTCTGCGGACCACATAAGCTCGAAAGTACTCAGGTCTCAAAGGGTTAAAGAATTTTCCTCATCTGTTGAATCTCGAACTTGGAAAATATTTAAACGAGTAAGAAAATAACTGCTCTTCGGCGATTCGCCTGTATCTGTTTCCTGAAAGTAATCTGTAAAATAATTAATAATTCCTATGTGTCCAATAGTTATTAAGTTCATGTGCATAGTATTTTTTTCAGATATTTTTCAATACGGATAACTAAAATCGGAAAATTGAAAAATCGAAAAAAAATAGATCCCACCGTTATCCCATTATCCAACTAGTCTTAAAAGGTGTGGAATAACTGACAGTTGTTTACAAAAAAAATTCAAGAAGATCGATCAGTACGTATTTTTTTGCAAATCAACAATTTAGACTTGAAATTTGAAAATCTTATAGAAATACGGTTTGAAAATTTTATTCGATATTTTTTATAAAAAGTGTGTTCAAAAAGAAAAATTTCAAAAAAAAACGTCCAGTTTGGCCCATTTTTCGCAAAGTTATGGACGTTAAAAAAAAAAGTAACGTAATTTTTGAAAAATCGATATCTTGAAAACGGTTCGACAAAAAAAATTGAAAAAAACATGGAGGCCTCTTTTAACCAATATAGAGCATAAAAAATTTTCAAAAAAATCGGAGATGGTAAGGCAAAATGTTGTTTGATCTGGCGTGGAATCCCTCATATATATATATTTACAATAAATATCCAATAAAGAGGTAATATATATTAGAATCTCAATTGTTAGCATCTTTTTCTTTTCTTCTTCTTTTCATCTTCTTCTTCAATGGTTCAGCTATGGAAGACAGAGATAAATATATAGTGTGAGAGAGGATCGTATATGTGTATCGTAACATAGACACTTTATACATGATTTATAGTACATACCCGTTTTTCCAATTGTTCCTCAGCAGCTTTGATCTCGAGCTTGTTGAACTTCGTGGCGTAATACAGCATAATTAGATTTTTGTTACTAGCGGCGTCGCTCATTTGTTGAAATAGTTCGTCCGCTTCTTCGAAAGCCTTGACGAATCTCGTTGGTAGATAACACGAAAATTCACCATTAACGTCCACAACAACTCGCGCGCCCCATTTCGTTTGGACTATTTTGATACCGGTAATATTATAGTCTTTTTCGAGCTCCAACTCGGACAATCTTTTGACGGGAAGAAACGTCTCCAAACGACCCACTTGGTTGATTCGTGTGAAATCCATTGCTCAACTTAAGGTTCCTCAGTTTTATTGTTAAAGCACGAAGCTCTGATATCGCGTGTATTTTTGCTTTAATTGTTGTAATATCTCGCAAAAAGACGTCTAAACGTACTTTCAATTGGCCGTGCTTACTTCTTTGAAGACTCGAGAACAATGTCTGTCTATCAAGGAGCGGAGATACATCAGACCCCCTATCAAGCAGCCCCATTCCCCTACTCTGTATACAGAGAGACGCAGACTGAATTTAATTGGTGCAATATTTGCTTATTTGCAAAAACAGTAAGCCATCTTGGCGGCGGCGGCAGCGGTGGTGGTGGTAAAATTAGTTTACCGTATCACCAGGTATCGCTTACAGACATCAGCATTTTATGAAATCTGTGATACGCGAGGATCGAATTCGTGACGGCACGTGCCTTTGCGCGAATTACCATTTCAAGGATTTCTGAGAAACAGCTCATCACTAAAATATGTGGATTATAATTATTGTCGTGCGAAGTTCAAGAATATTGAGACAAAGAACACACACATTTAAAAAAATATACTTTATTTTTAACCCACAGTTATGGTACAGTTAGCGGGTGCGAGAACAGCAACCTTGTACACAAGGCAGAGTTTTAACACTAAATGTATTGAGATTATTATAATGGTAACCACCGCCCACACAAGCACCCTTGTTGAGCGCATTATTCATGGGTTTAGATTTATTACACTTATTCATATACTCATTGTAGTAGTTATACACTATTTTATCGTTCCGTGTTAAATTGGTTGAACATGCATTCCTAAACATATTAATACCAATGCATGTAGACAAGAAATGCAGAAACATAACACAATAATGTAAACAAGTCAGTGATTCAGGACCCTAAGGCTGTATAGTCTTGTAGCTAAAGAATCTGCAGTTCTGCCGGAGACGCTAGAGATGCTGCGGGATGATTGGTGGTAGGTCGTAGCTGTCGAAGTACCATCCTCGTCTATCTCGATCGACGTACATGGCGACCCAGTGGGCCCCGGGCTGTTTGTGGCCATCGGTATTGGCGACAATCGCTGCTGGTTTCGCCCACACCTTAGGGATGCGGTCTGCCGGGTACACGCCTACAGTGCGGCGCTTTATACAGCGTAGGGTCTACATAAGCTGCTCGGTGTTCATAATAGACAGCAATTATAGAGACACTAGAGCTGTTTAATATCGGCTGTTTTTCCCTCGTCGCGGCGCTCCACAGCTAGTAAGCTAATGTTCCAGGCTGTGGTGGTTCTGTACTCCCACAAGGAGCTGGAGCGGTCATTATGAGAAAGCCACTTTTTGATTCTTACAGCATTGTTGAGCGCACACATGAACGAGCAATTTTTACGCAGTAAACCATGATACACATGAACACACATGAACGAGCAATTTTTACGCAGTAAACCATGATACACACAACGAGTATTGCTCTCAGGAAGAATACGAAACGACGAATCGTCGTCTTCTTCTTCTTCTAGATTTATAACGTAGCAATCCGTTAGCTGCGTCAAATAAGCCGCTTTATCAGCTCCTCTTGTAAACAGCCGATCAGACCGCGCTGCAATTTTCTTCAACGAAGATTCGACTGCACGTAACTGTGTCTCGCCCACGGACCACTCTATACCATGATGATTGGTTTGTAACCATGTGTTTTGACGTTTTACACTAGGTGGTAGAGTGTTATAAGCGTAGGGCGGCGATACAATCCAGTGGGCTAAGTACGATGTTTTTATAGAGACCACGGCAACTTCTTTAGGTATAAAATGATTATATTTATCCTTCAGGCCCTGTATATCAATGACGATGTTCATGGCGCTTCTCGATCGTCGTAACACGGCGGCTTTTGAATACAGACTAACGATAAATATTGCACGTTCTACGGATATATGACACTCTCCCCTCTATAAGCCCTGCGACCTAGCCACTAAAATCCAGAATTACTTGTCTGGAAGAGTCGATCTCCAACACATTATCATATTCGGCATATACAAGGCAATTAATCGTTGATGTTAGGGCAGACGCGAAACGTACTTCTATTCTCACACTACCATGCATCACAAGATTCCAATGAGTGCTACTATTGGCCGAGAGGTCGGGTGTAAGATCAAATGCAAAGAGACAATAACCAGCAGGGTAGGTTGTACGTGCGATACAATTACCCTCATTGAGAAAGTGTATGCCTGTACCCGAGAATAGGGTGTGGTATGCGTCAACATACATATCAGCATCTGCGAAGTCTGGCTGTAGGCGTTTTGACGGTATTTGCAATCCATCGGCGTACAACGAAAAATAATTTATAATGTAATTCTGAAAATTGAAAGGGTTCATTTTACGGTCACCATTAAAAGCCTTATTATTGACAAAACCCACGATTATACGTTTAGGCAGCTGGCCAAGTATGACATTATTAAGCGTCTCACCGTGTATCCCCGCATGGAGCGATAACGCTTTAACCTCGACTCGCGTCAAAGGATATTTCGCTGTACATTTAGACAAAGCTCTTGCATGAGCCAAAAGTATACCCGGTGCTACCTTAACACGCCGTATAAGTAGCGATGCCTCCGTAATACGGATGGTATAATCTTTCGAAGAACTCATGAGACAAAAAGCGTTATTAGATCGCACGAGACGTAAACGCATCTCAACGCCGTTTAGCAAAAATCTCTCTTCATTGAAGATATCGCAGTATAGATGACCAAGGAGATCAACCGTTCGCTTTTTACCTAATACGTTTCGTCTGTTTGCAAGCCCGCTATTATTATCTTCTGTATCATCCATTTTACCCGGCAAATCATTATACCATAGAGTACTCGTGAGATGCGAGCTCTTAGCACCAGGCCCGTAATTCAAGAGGGTTTCAATATATGCCCTATACGCATAAACATTGTTAGGAGGTGATACCAGTTTCTGATTCAAAAATACATCGATCTGATTGAACATTGAGTGTAGTAGGTTATTGACCGGGCCTACTTTAGGAGACGGTGCATCCGCTTTGTCAGGGGTTTCTATTTTAACACGCATACTGAGCATGGTGTGTGCAAGATCAATGTACTCATCACCCTGACCCGGTATGACAAACTCTATCGGTGAATCATCCGTCAATGATGAGATCGGCTTGTAACACACAGTATGCATTCCCTCGATTGTTGTCTGGGTCGGTGGTAGTGTAAATAGCTCAAGCTCCGACTTAAGGCACTCACACGAGTGTGCGTGTAAGAAAACCATTTTTCCAAGATTATATTAGGCAAAAATATCCGCCACTGTTCTTGATTTCTTGTAACGACTCGTAGTTGTCTATTTTGTTGCTCTTCTTTTCACAGTTTTCTTCTTCCTCTGCCTCTTTTTCACAGAGCCCGAACGTTTTCGCGACTTCACGGTTTTCGTCCGTTTTTTCACACCGGTACGTCGTGATACGTTCCCGGCAAGAGAATGGATCAGTTTATTAATTTTACCGGTTTTATACCAGGAGCCCTTCATGAGCGTACTAATTTTTTCTTCAGCCTTACGCTTCAGATTCTCCCCTGATTCGCGCAGACGTGTTTTGTACGCTTCTCGGGGGTGAATACCAGAATCCATGAGTGTGTGTACTCGCTCTCGACCACCACATCCTTAGGCTCGGTGAAACCTAAAATCTTGTTCAACACGTCGGAGAAGTAGAACGAGTGTTCTACATTCTTACACGATTCACAGATACGCGTGACAGCCACATATCCGTTGCGACAATGCTTAAATTTCAGATGGCCCGCAACACACGATGCTTCGTTAATAGTTTCGAGTAATGTGTCTATGCTTAGGTACACACCAGGCGGTACGCAGACGCGTTCTTCCTTAAAGTCGGTGCTTGCCATGCTACCGGGTACTACTGTGTTCGTTATGACATTCATAAAGTTCCGTTCACCATCGGGCGGTACATGCAAAATTGTCATCGGTATGTATATTTCAGCTAGAGAAACAGCCCAGCTGCCGTGAAGAGAGATACATTTGGGTAAATGCGTGGTATACCTTGTTGTCACATTATCGGGATAATAATTCATACTACTATTACTAGGTAAAACCATGTAAAACTCCTCCTTCATTTTGCTGACGACTGTTTAGACTCCCGCGTTTGTACTCTCGATAACTCAGGCTCATAAAATATACCATCGACATCCTCGCCGTGGAGATCACGCAGTATGTATATCACGGGACAAATACTGTGCGATACACGGACAATCTTAAATAACTCGCTACTCCAACCACGCTCGTAACCTTTTACGAAGGCAGCCATCGCACTACTGATGCGCACGATGTCGCTCACGCTGTATTTGGGCGAACAATTCTCGGTTCTTTTGTACCGCTGTATCAGATTATTACGGGCCCTAGCCGCTGTAGCATGTGTCACTGCGGCAGGAGTCATTTTTATACCGCTATGCGTGGAGTGATTGTATGCCGAAACGATGTTTTGCAGAACGTCTAGGTAGCGTTTTTGTCTAGAATACGTAAAATACCTCCACATTCTTTCTTGCAATGTTCTATTGAATCTCTCGACAATAGCCGCTTTTATATCAGGGTTTCGCGCAACATGGAACTGTATGTTCTTTTTCTTTAAGAGAGCCTGGAATACAGCACCGGTAAATTCTTTACCCCTGTCCGTCTGTATGTAAAGCGGTGATCGACCGTTACTATTTTTCTTAGATAAAATGAGATCAAACGCATTGGCTACAGATGCAGCAGACTTGTCACGTAAAGGCTGAACCCATGCAAATTTACTAAGCACGTCTATAACGACCAAGAGATAAACATAACCGTCATTATAATCTTTAATCGAGCAAAGATCCACGAGATCAGCCTTCCAGAAGTCATCTATATTTCGGACATTATAAAAACGACGTGGATAATGACGTCTCACGGGTCTGTATTTTGTATGAGTATCCTGTGCTTCAAACCGCTGTACTGCCTTCACACGGGCAATTTTTTTCTGACGTGCCAAACGTAACAATTTGGTAGCACCTGAAAACGATGCTTCATGGGCTGGATTAAAGTACGCGTTTTCTAAGATTTTCATGATTATAATTTCAGGTTAGCCCAAATTACACGTCTTTTCTTCATATGATAGCCGCCACCTCTCTGCTTATCTCCCTGTGTCCACCGTGCTGGTGATCTGTTCTCAACACCACTGAAAAACGCTGACTGGTCCGTATCGGGTGATCCCTCGCTGCTTGTACTACCATCATCAGTCTGCGATTGACGCTGTGGTGTGTTAACTCTAGACTCCGCCCACAACTCCTCATTACCAATAAATTCCCGAGGTGTCTTTGTTACGTACTGGCCGACATTAAAGGCCCAGTCAATTTTCAAAATTCAGCAATGACCAAACGTCGGTTGCATATGTCCTCTAGTCGGTAAAAGGGCGCTCTGCGTAGTTACCCCTAGTACCGACATACCAGATAGTTCTGTCTGATAAGTAAATAATACGACTTATCTCAATACTAGAGACGGTAGGGAAAACCCAGCCTATCACATCAACTTCCCGACCCTCTCCTAAAGGAAAACCCAAACTCCACCCTAAATCAAACTCCACCCTAAATAAAATCCCTTCCACCCAAAAGTCAGAGCACATATAAAAAGACACGCTCTAACCAAAAAACGAGCACTACTATCAGACTCTTAGATAATTATTACGCGACTCGAGTCCTCTCAGTCCTCAGTTAAAACAGACTCTGTAAAACGTCTTGCACGACGTTCAGTTCAGTTAAACCGACAGAAACTATAAGAATTACACAATAACCTTGAATCAACTTGAATAAACTCAATCGTTAACTGTTATTCATCGTGTTGTTCTCTTCAACTGCGCATAGCAGGGGTCGAATTTCATAAAGAACCTTTCGAATCTCCGAATCTCCGAATTTCCGAATTTCTGCTCGATCAGAATATCTCACTTACTCTGATCAAACTGAGCGTACTCTTCGTAGTTCGCGCCGATAAAACTATATCGGCGGAGTCAACAGAACGGCGTGACCGTGCTGTTCCGAATCATCATCGAGGACGTAACATCTTTACCGCTCGTAGAACTCTGGCAAAGGCACTGCGTCCAGCAGGGTTAGGTATTTTCCTAGCCCTCATAGCATCGTTCACGAGATCAACAATATTTGAATCTTTTATTGGTTTACCGCTGACCGACACGACACCGTCAGAATCCCAAGAAAAATTAGATCGTGGAGCGCCTCGCAGGCGGCGAAGAAGAAGTCTCGCTTTAACATGAAATTTAGCTGGTATACTCTCAAGTATGGCGGTATCGCTCATACCATAACCGGTTTCGCCTTCTTCTTCTTTTTTTCTTTCATAATCAGCCTCTACATAGTGTTTATTCTGCATAAGTTCACGGTACTGCAGAGCTCTCTCATCATCAACGAAGTGGAGTTAACGTTGTAATACAGTCAGGTACGCCGTCCATTTTTCCCTCTCGTCCTTGTATGCGCTGGTGTGCAAAATTTCATTCATCTCCGTGTCTAATCGGGCTAGCGTAGCGTCAATACCCCGCACTGGTTGTGTTAGAGGCGCACCCATATTAAAAAACAGTGGCGTATGACTTTGGGTGCTCAGCCGCGTTAGATGCTCCTCAGGCACGAGTACCATTTTTCTTGCGTGCTCCATCATCCACGGCCGCCAATCAAATTCGATAGAATAGTACCTAGTATTGATGCTAATAGGAGTGGTAGAAACCCACCGTTTTGAACATCAAATCGTTTTTTACTCTTCCAGCAGCCTTTTTTTGAGGCTAAACGACGGAGAACCGGTGCGTATCGACGTAATTTTTTTCTCTGATCGATCTTCAGCGGTACATTCCCGCAGAAAACATTCAGTGCACACTCACAAATACAGCGGATAATACTAGGATCTGCTTTGCGTAAAACAGCCTTGCGTTGCTCCTTATTCAGGTATTGAAGAGCACGCAGTATCGCAACGTGCTTTTTGCTGAGCGGTGAACCACCCCGCCCCATTACGACCGATGAACTGTAGACAGTCGTGATGTATCACGCCTTTTAAACCCTTTTGCGCTACATCTCTTTGGGGCAGGGCTACCCCTAAGAATGTACATCACACACTGGCAAACGGCGTGACTAGCACTTGTATGTTTTTTGTGCGTGCGAGATGCACGATGCGTTGTATTGGATTGTTGAAGGGCGCTCAATATAGATATACATTTTTCGTGACGCGGCGATGCTTTAGTCGCCATTACACACGTTGAACTGGTAATTCACATGTGTCGGTATTGCTTTTTAACTTTTTCCGTGGTATGTACACAAAATGACGGGCATCGTCGGGGAAAATACAAGTACGGTATCTACAGTTATCAGGTGTTCATTGTTTCAAATCGAGTAACAAATAACCATGCGGTTTGAACGTTGCATCGTGATAGGCCTCTTGTAGAAATCGTGGGTTTTCCGGATATACCTGACACGCGAGATGCTGAATTTGGGCTCGATCACGAAGATTTTTGAAAATTACAATATAATTGGCGTTCAATGAAATATCGCGGTGACCGTGTCTTTGATGGAACAAATTTTGAGTAATAAAAATAACACTCAGGTTTTTATGATGACTACCTTTGGTGAAAAGGTCTACAACGCTATTGTTCGACGCCTCGCGCATCAAATCGTCGATTATTATGAGCTTTGCACGCGGATCGTTCGCGTAATCGGCACTCTGAGGCAGACCTTCATGAAATTCTATCGATTTACCATACTCTGTGTATGCTGGTTGCCATTCGGAATAATAGAAAATAATTCTCTCGAACGGCTCACTATTCATCTGCGAAATGAATTTCAAAAACTTTTTTACAAAATAAGTTTTACCACAGCCCGTGGGGCCACAGATCATGGAGGTCCAGGGATGCTTCCACCGTGTATCCATCTGCGCAAATGAATGTATTTTCTTTACAACAGTGTATATAAAGCACACGTCATGTGTATACGGATTTTTATTTTGCAATAACACCATAAATATTTTACAATAATAACAATGTGTTACAATAATAACAATATTTTACAATAACAACAATATTTTATGATATTAAACTCTGTACCCGTAAGGGAGCGAACCGTATTCACCATTACGTCTCCGCTTGACGCTCAACGGCATACATGATTTCGTTTCGGGCCGTGTAACAACCTGGTGGAACGGCGTGCGTCGTATTGAAGCAAATCTTAACACAATTGGGTCCTCTCTCTCGCCTATTATGAATGAACGTATCGATCTGTTATTTATCAGAGAGGTGTTTGCATAATTAAGAGTTATTCCTTTAACTTTACAAACCTCGCTTTCTACTCCACCAGGGGTATGAACTGTGAAAGAATAAAATTTTGGGCCGCCCGTAACGAAAGATCTAATATAGCTACCGGTACCGTACGAGCTTAGCTCATCCGTTAGATCACCGAGAAGCTGACCCGTAGGCGGCTCGTACTCTTTAGGATCGTTTTTCGTTGTGTAAATAACGGAATCGGTGTCACAATACAATGCGCGTTCACCCAACAGTTCGAGATGAGAGTAAAGTTTCAGCCGAGCCTGAGCTGTTGTATATGCAGCAATTACAGCGTTTGCTATATTAGACGGTACTATAGCGTCTTCGGTTTTTGTGTAATTAACATACAATACGTGATTATTAACAGGTAGTATACCCGTGATATCGTGCTCAGAGCTGTTCAGTAGCTCCATAAGTTTTTACGGGTCGACACTATTTCGGTTTTAGGTAAATTTTCGCGCTGCCCAAATTTACCCCAAAACGAGTTAAGACACAGTTTAGCTACCGAGCGCAGACCTGGGTTTTTTGCTATAGCTGTGCGACATAGCTCAATTCCTTCGGAGGTCTTGAAAGAAGCTATATAATTGTCTTGAGCTGTCTCGTCTTCTACACAGTTCTCGGGCCAGCCGCTGGCCTCTTGTTTGATTTTAAGAAACGTGTTGATATATTCAACAAAAAGGCCCCCGTCCTGTGTATCGCGGTTATACTGCGTTATCTCATACTGCCAGATTTCACTCACGTTTAATACTTTATAGCCACACATGACGACTTTCCGAACCTCATCTACTACCCAGATACCTGTGAATGACCTCTCAGCAGGGTCTTCATGGGGGCACGCGTCTTGATTCATTGTTTCGCAACAGCTACGACACAGTCCGAATAATAAACGGTGATGCATACGCAACGGTAGCACGGGATGGTAAAGATTTCGCGGGGGTAGCACCGTACATTTAACAAGACCCTCGATGCGCGAAAGATCCGTGTTTTCGGGTCCTGTTAATTCCATACACTCGTCACCGACGTACACTGTAGGGTGCCCTATAGGGTATTTGCCGTATTTACAGACATACGGATACAACGAGCAGACGTCAACATACCGTATCTGCTCCCCGCCTTTTACGTCGTACAGAGTGACCAGATTTTCTGCGCGACCGCCGAAAAATGCATCACGCGGGTAGAGAGGATCTAATTTGACTAGAGCATGATCACGCACAAAATTACTCATTTCTATATCTGTTTTTACCAAACGGTCATACGCGCACTCCCAAATTTCTATTAAGGTATATCCACTTGAGCGGATTCTGTGCGCTATGGTGCTTGTTCGCTCGAGACGCTCATCCATTGTCGTACCGTCGGTCTGTTTACGATCCCTATTTACGGCGAAACAAGTGGTGCACCCGTGCCAATAACAACCGTGAAACTGTAATACATGAGTCGCGTCGTCGGTTTCGTAGTAACCGTCTACCATTAAATTTTGGGGTAATTTAAATTCGCGCGACCGCCCTGCATGAATAATATGATGGCCTAAAGAGTGCTCCATCCACACGAGCCACGAAACGGCTTTTTTTGATTGATTATGAGCCCATCTATAACCGCCTGTCGGTATAATTCCAATAGTATTACTTTTCAAGAAGTTTTTTCGAAAAATTTGAAAACACGCTGACGCTATTATTGTAGTTTCGCTAAATGGGCAGACGCGTCCACTGTTCATGAACATCTTTCGAAAAACGACACAAGCCTGTCTTAAGAGGCAGTGTTACTGGCGACGTACGCTTCGAAATTTCGATCAGTAGTCCTGCGAGCACTAAACAATCAATCAGCTTTAAAATTGGCAGGTACTCGGAGAATTATGGCAAAATGGGGCTCTTGGTATTTTTTTATCGAAATATTAAAAAAAAAATTGCAGTTTTGTATTATCACGGGAGTAATCACAGGTTTACGTACGATGCACGGATCGGATCGCATTTTCAAGAGCAAGAGCCACTCCGCAATTAAAAAACACACATTTTGGGCTTTATTTCATTAGATTTTATGCAAAATTGAATGAATAAAGGCTGATCGAAATTTTTGACAAGAAGATATCGACAATTTGACCGACATACGAAAAAAATAGTGTTGCGAAATTCGAAGAGAAGGCGCTGGCGAAATTTTCTCAAGAAACTCGTATGGTAAGCGGCGAAAGCGGAGACAAATGACGGAAAGCTTTGCTGCTATATATATACTTATATATGTTTAGCCCGCAAGGCCTTGCCTCCTCCGTCACCGACTGTCGCCCGGCCTGACTACCACAGGGATCGCGCGTATATATATATATATATTCGGACAGATGTATGTATCTGTACATATATTCTGTCTCTATATATATATGGTTTCTGATCTGAATGTATTCATATATATATATATATATATATATATATATATTGCTGAATGGGTTTGTATGTATACCCAGATACAGGGATGGTAGATGGCTCTGAAAGTGTTCTCATACCCAGCGTCACGAAATCCTCATGCCACAGACAAAATTCTGATACGCCGGCAAATCAGGGGCGGCACATGACTTTCTGCCGTCGTACGGCCCTTTTTGTGTGTGTGTGTTTTTTTTTAGACATCGAATTTGAAAATTGGACAATTCTCCAATTATGAGAATTTTCTTGTCCGTTCGGAGGTTAAAATTCTCATACGCAACGTATTTTTCCTCATACGGCAGGTGAAATTCTCAAACGCGTATGAGAATTCTCATACGTCTACCATCCCTGCCCAGATATCTTTTCCAAGAATCATATTATTTTGTGAACAGTTTTTATAAACAGCAATTCTCATAATATGCATGACCAAAGCTGCGAGATTAGTCGCGCGACTCGATTGTTTTCGCTCCGTCTCTTTCCCTCCGCGGGGCGGTGCGGGGGAAACGCGGGCGGCTGGCCTTCGCTACGGGGCCTCGGCGCTTGGCCCGTCTTGTCAAGTGTCATACTGGGGTTTCGTAGCATACGCGCGCCATGCCATCTAGCGGTAGGCAGCGGTAGCGCTTAGCAAAATGTTGCGAGCTCTGCACTACCGAAGCCGTCTGAAATTTCCGCTGACTAACACTGCCTCTTAATATAGTGACATCGTTCTTGCAATAGCTTGTAATTTCTTTTGAAAAATCGAACACGTAATCAGCACTCTTTAGATCATTATACCATGCAGAAAAACGCTCGCGTTCCGCCACACGCATCGTGTCAGGAGAATAGTGATCTATAGAGGGTTGTGGGCCGATATAATTTTGATTTTCAGGTCTGTTAAATAAATGGGGAAAAGACCCTTTGGCAAGAGCGTTCCTCAGACGGAAGGCTTTTGGTAATGCGCTGAGAGGCATGTGGAAGTAATGTAGGCTATCGAGAAATACAACTTTTTCAATACGCATCATGATAATTTTAGTACCATTCATTATTAAAGTGAGTAGCTGCGTTTTTTTTCTTCAATTAAATAACGTAGAATGAACTGCGCGTCGAAACCGCTCGCGTTATGGGCTATTAAAAATGTATGAGAGAAACCTGGAATACTTTTCATACCTAGCTCTACAAGCTGACACACGGGGTTCGTTCTAAATATAAATTCGTGAACGCCACAATACTCGCAAGGCTCGTCGATGGTCTCGTTATCGCAGCACCGCCTGCAGACGCGCTGGGCCACACAGAGATTCGGCTCGTGAATACGTACGGAGGGATCGCCTTTTACAGATGTACACTGTTGTGTCTCAAAATCATAAAAAATAAATATATTCTCTTTGGAGGCGTTAACAGAGCGAATAGGTCTCATGAAACATAGATGGTTATAGGGTTGACGAGCTTTGCAGGTTTTACAAAAACCCGTGCCGGATGTATGGTTTTTCCCGTCCAGAAGTCTGATAGAGCAGAAACAAGTACGGCAACGTTTAAGAGATTCGCAAACAGTATTTACCCGGCGTCTACGACGGATTGTCACAACTCTATGATTTTGCGGGCACCTCTCCCCAAAGAAATCACGATAACGGCTCGCGCACCTGATTGTACCGATCGAGATCGACTCGCATGCTGGTGTTTGAAGACAGCGGGGACATTTCTTTTTTAAGCACCTATGGTTACATCGAAAACGGGCATTACAAGTTACACAGAAGTTTAAACTACCCACTGCACCTCGCAGATTTAAAATAGGTCGAAAGTGGTGTGATCGTTCGTAATACAAAATATATAATGTGTGTTGGGTTGAGCCAGCGAACGTGATAGCCGTAACCACCTGTGCGTGGTTACGGTTATCACGTTCACGCGTTGTACAACCATTGCGCGGTATAGTAATACAGGCTTTTCTCGTAAGCTCAAGCGTTGCTTCTTTTTGGACCGACCCATTAACGCGTCTAATAAGCTGCCATGTGTTGTGTAAGGCCCCCGTACGTATTTCACCCCTCTCGGCGTATGCAGGCGCTGCTACTAGCGAGCGTGGTAAGCACAAATTGTCGGTGTTTCGAATCGTTAAAATAGATTTCTTAGCGACACCCTCGTGTGTTAAACCTTTTCGGCCGCGTCCCTCTACACCTTTAACAATACACGTTTTCATATTAAAGGGATCGTCAATGTTCATAGACGTTGTACTTTGAGCAACGCTTGTTATTAATTGCCAAACATCCTCGAATGTATAGTCGCGAACGGGTCGAAATGAAAGCCAAACAGGACCGTGTGCTAGGCTATTCGCTGCGAACGAGATTCCTGCATAGTCACCACCCTCACAACATCTCATGAGATGCGTTAAAAGGTCGCGGAATGCTCCCTCGAGCCATGCTGTCACACCCACTCCTGGGGGCGGTTGACGGATACGCATCGTCGTCTCACGACCGCGTAGTTGAAAGCGCCTAAAGTAACGATCTGTGTCGTGTATGATAATGATTCTATCACCAGGCGGTTGCACATCCCCAAACACCTGGGCCCCCAGTGTCTTACGCTTTCGTCCCGCACCCGTTTGTATATCTGTAATAAAAGAACTGTGTAAGAGGTTTGAAGTTTAGACGGTCTAGAAGTATATATATTACGACTTTAATGTACCTTATTCTTCTTCTTCTTCTTGCTCGTGTCTGTAGTTTTATTGCCGTTATCAGGAGTAACGGCATATGGATCGTCCTCGTCGATACTATCGGTGTTATTTCCTTTAATAACGTCGCGATCTTTGGTTCTTAGGCACAGGCCTGAAGGTCCTGCAATCGGTTCTCTTTCTTCTTCGGCAGGGTGTGGTGTCTCATCCCCACTACCGGTGTCGGACTTTTGAATTATTTCGCTGCTTTTTGGTGTTTGACATAGGCCCGGCGGACCGGCGAGCTGTTCTATTTCTCGAGCAGGGTATGTTAATTCTAAACAATAATCATTATAAGTTTTAGAAAAATAAGCTTTAAATTGGAAGTTTAAGTAAATAGAAATTTTCAATACCCACCATCGGCGGTAGTTCCCTCCTGATATTCTACAAGGCGTGTAGCTTCTATGAGAGAGGCTTCTTCATCGCTCGATGCGTCCAAAAATTGTTGATAACCTATTGCACCATTTTTATTATAAAAATATAGTTCTTTTTTAAACCATGTAAAAGCGTACTTACCCCTAATTTCATCTACAATAGCGCGAACGCTCCGAGATCATTGAAGACCGCGCCTCTGTAGCTCTTCATACACACATATTAACACACTCCGGCCCTGCAGTATACCCCTGTTATAAGCTATCACTATATTGCGCAGGGGCGCCCACCATATAAGATATTTCAAGCGGTTAACGAATCTATCGCCTGATAAATGTCTTAGTTCATAGCACCACTGAGCGTCACAGTGACGACGTATCTGCACACTATGAAATTTTACAAAACGTAAAAAAACGCGGATACATTTGTGAAGAGCGGATTGGCCATCATTACACAATAAAATATAACGCTGTGTTACACTGCTCGTTTGAGACTGTAACTTCTATATCAAAAGAGAAGTATAAAAGACAGTCTTATACTCATATTTGATGTGTATGCAATTTTGACCAAAGTAGCGAGTCTTGTGTAAATCGTGCAGGGGTATCGGGTTCACGAGCCGTTAGATCACTCGCAAAGACGGCTAGTCTAACCAGGGTATCTTTATACATATATCGGTTTATGGATTTATTCATTATTTAAATAAATCTGTACAGCTGCTTATTTTTAATACTTCCGGGTGTCCATAAATACGTATAGAGTATCCTGTCTTAATTTTCAAAAAGAAATGTTTTTGAAAAACCGATGTCTTTTGAGCGGGTAATTAAAAACCTCACAATTCACCACAAAGATTTTTTCGATATGTACCGAAAAGAGTCAAAAGTGTGAAAATAAAGAATTCTGGTAGTTACCCTGTTTGATGTGCGGCGGCCCATATATATACAGCGTGAATCGCATAAAGTTACGCATAGCGAAATCTGAGGTAGATGAGACCATGACGAACAAAAGTTGCAAATAAACATTAGGGATATTATTAATAATTTAGGAGATATAAATATTTAAAGTTGGTCCAATCAGAGCGCGCCAAGAAGCGTTGAAGCCGCCCACCCCCATCTAGCCGTAGATATAGCATAGATTAGGGCGGTACATTTGGATTTGTCACATTCAGAGCAGTCAATTTTATTGATTGTATTAGTACGCAGTCATTTTTTTTTCTCGGGCATTGGCTGCTATGAACTTAGGCGGGGGTGAATGACTTCAACGCTTGTCGGCACGTTGGGCAAAATTCAGAGCAGCCAATGCCCGAGAAAAAAAAATGACTGCGGAAAAATACAAGCAATCTAATTGATTGCTCTGAATTTTGCAAACCCAAATGTAACGCCCTAATCTATGCTATATCTACGGCTAGATGGGGGTGAGCGGCTTCAACGCTTCTCGGCACGCTGTGATTGGACCAACTTTAAATATTTATATCTCCTAAATTATTAACAATATCCCTAATGTTTATTTGTAACTTTTGTTCGTAATGGCTTCATCTACCTCAGATTTCGCTATGCGTAACTTTATGCGATTCACGCTGTATATTGTGACGATTTTCCGGAACCTTCCGCCATCGTCACCTTCGGTCGTCTCTCTCGCTGCCGCCTCCGCAAGGCCGGCAGGGCGCCAGTCGATTTTTTTATCGCCGGTATCGACAACCGGCACAACCTGGGGGTCGGGAGGGAACGACCCGGCCCCTCCATGCGCACGACTTACCTGCGTGGATCGGGTCACTTTTGTTTCGCCGGAGTGACAATCCGGTCCATCTGGATGCGCCAGCGAGATCGACAAACCGGAAACGCTCGGCCGCTCAGGTTGTCGATGATGGTAGAGAGGGTCGGGGTACGTCACTCCGAGATGGCACCAAAACGTCGTTAGTTTTTCGCGAGAGAACGAGTCTCGATCGGAAAACGAGAACATGAACTCTACGAATTCACTCACGGAAACTTCCGAGCACGAAATCGTCAGCAAAACAAATCACAATAACCATCACGAGAGCTTAAATTTTAATTATCGGAATCGACAGATTAAATTGTATATCACGGGAGCTAATTACTTTACGAGAGCACTCGAGAAAACGCGAATTTATTTCATCTATAGGGAGCCGGGTCGACACGGAACTCCCTATAGCGCGTACGCGAACTTACACCTCTCACCTCGGCGAGAGACGACCAACGACTCTAGAGCGAGTGCGTAGAGGGAGAGAGCGCGACTTACACATGACGCGTAAGCGAGAGCGAGACACAACTAGAGCGCGTAAGTAGGGAGAGAACTCAGCATACGCATGGCGCGTATGCGAGATAGAGACACCTCGCTCTCTCTACGATGCTTCGCGAGACACCTCTGGTCTCGAGCGCGACACGGTAACTACTGATTTTCGACCAATCATTTTTCGATCAGCCGAAACACGAAATCTATCATCGGGAGCTACTGCCCTCTCGCTCGACACCATACTTACCCCAACGAAATCGTAATTATCGACGTTACTCGAGATCTTGCGAGTACGCCGAGAATCGCATCCCCATGGTCATCGTGCATAGGGGAGCACTTACGTCGGCGGCGCGAGAGGTTCCCTCTCCCGCCCGCAATCTAAAAACCTCCGCTTCCCCTCATACACGATGCACCTAACAGCGGGGCGCCGGTATTGCAGCCGGACCTGCATCAATTCCTCGTGCGTACTCGCCGGCCGTTCTCTCCTGACGGGTAACTCGTTACATCGATCACTCTTCTCCTCGTCAGGATCGAACGCCGTGCCGTTTCCTTCCCAAAACATTCCTCAGACAACACTGTCACCTTACATAATTTTCCTATAACGGCAATACAAAAAAAAAGAACCAAATCAAATAATCGGTAGCGCGTGACGATCGTTGGGTTGTGCGGCGAGGGCAAACAAGGTAACAGCCTTGGGACCGTGACTTTTCCCCACGTCGGGAAAATCACGTCACAACTCCCCACCCCTTAGGGTGGGGAGTTGTGAAATTTCACTCGTACAACACAACATAAATATAGAGAACCCTTGGGGGAGAGTGGGACTTACCAATGCTCGACCATACTTCTCCCCTTTTATCCTGGTTAGGCGGTGACCGTGATCCGTGGGTTCGGTGCTAAGGGCGGATCCGCCCGTATCTTCGAGAACCTAGAGTTCGCCCAAAGGGCGGAAGAGAATCTCCACTGACAACTCCCGGTATACGACCTCTACCAGGGCTTGACCCGGGGAGAATCACCGGGAACACGGGCCGTTAGGCCCGATTTTACAAAACTCGGCATTTCTGCCGTCTGGTGCGGGAGCGATGGTCGGTAAGCGCCAGCGAGATCCCGGGCCGTCAGACCCGGGGTTACAAGAACTCGGCCTTTCGGCCGTTTGATACGGGAGCTTTATGTGGAGACGATAGCGGGATCACGGGCCATTAGGCCCGGGATTACGAGAGATCGGCCTTTCGGCCGTGTTTTTCGAGAGCGGCGGGTTGAGACCCTTTTCGGTATTACGGGGTTTCATAGGGCTTCAGGTCCTTGACCGAAGTCTTGCCTACGGATCGCCCGTCGAGATCGGATAGTTCAAAGACTACTCGAGATAGCTGCTTGGTGATCACGTACGGCCCCTCGAAGGGGGGTAATAGGGCCGCCGTGATGTGTTTCGCAGCGGACGATAGCCGGTGCGTCCGGCGCAGTACCAACTCACCAACCGCGAATTTCTGATCTCGGTGGTGGCGGTTATACTGACCGGCCTGCCGACGAAACGCCTCGTCGAGAGCGTGAGTGAAGGCCTTCCTCAGTGTGTCGAGGCGGGCCATCCTCTGTAGCCAATCCTCCACTGGCCGTGGAGTTATCTCGGGAGCGCCTTCCGTCCTTCGCCGAAGGGAGGGAGCAGCCGGCGGTTCACGACCAAAATTCGCAAAGGCCGGCGTCGCCTGGAGAGAGCTGTGGTACGCCGTGTTATAGGCGAACTGGAACTCGTGAAGATACTGGTCCCATTCCCGGTGGTTGTTACCCAGGAAGGCGCGGATCATGGTTTTGACCACGCGATTGACCCGTTCGGTAGGGTTAGCCTGAGGATGGTATGGCGGAGTAGTGCTGTGCCGCATCCCCACGCGTTCGGTAAACTGTCGGATGTCGCGGTTAACGAATTCCGTACCGTTATCTGTGTGGAGTACCCGGGGTGCACCCCATCGGGTAACCACAAGTTCATCGAGAGCTTTGGCGATCGTCTTGCCGTTCGCCTTCCTCAGCGGCTGGACCTCAATCCACTTCGTGTAGAGGTCCTGAGCCACGAGTACGTAGGCGTGACCGGACGAGCTCGGTGTAACTGGACCCATGATGTCGGTGGCTACCATCATCCATGGTTCCTCGATAACTCGGTGGCCCATGAGGCCGGCGGGAGCTCGCTGTTCCACCTTACAGCGCTGGCAGGTATCGCATTGGCGTACATACGTGACCACGTCCTTGAATAGGTTCGGCCAGTAGTACGTATTCGCCAGGCGTCGGTACGTCTTTTCTACCCCCAGGTGGCCGGCTTGGGGGAGCGCGTGGCACTCCTGGAGGGCGATTGGGCGAGATTCGCGAGGAAGCACCAGCTTCCACGCATCGAGGTCCTCCATTTCTGCTTCCGCGAGGCTAGAGGGTCGGTGGAAATATAATTTTTCCTCGACGACCTTCCAGTCGGGAAACCTGTCGGGAGCGTGGGTAACGTCGCGGATCTTGCGGCGATACCAGGCATCTTGGGTCTCCTGGAGGCAGGTTACTGCCTCTGGGTGTCCCTCCGGGATTCGCGAAAGCGCGTCGGGAACGTGATGCAGCGCTCCTTTCCGGTGAACGATCACGAAGTCGTACTCCATTAACTCGAGAGCCCACCGCGCGAGTCGGCCGGTGGGATTCTTCAGGTTATGGAGCCACCGGAGGCTACTGTGATCGGTAACCACCGTGAACGCGTACCCTTCTAGGTAACAGCGGAACTTTCGGATGGACCATAGCACGGCGAGGCACTCCTGCTCAGTCACCGAGTATTTCTTCTCGGGTTCTGATAGGGCGCGGCTCGCGTAAGCAATAACTCTCTCGTGACCATCGATAACTTGCGTTAACACCGCTCCGAGGCCAACACCACTAGCGTCGGTCTGGAGGGTAAACGGTAACGAGAAGTCGGGGCAGGCGAGCGTCGGGGCACTCGTCAACCGCAGCTTCAGCACATCGAGGGCTTCTTGCTGGGCTGCCTCCCAACTCCAAGCAGTACTTTTCTTCGTGAGCCGGGTCAGTGGTTCGGCGACGGTTGCAAACTCGGGAATGAACCGGCGATACCACGACGCCATGCCCAAGAAGCGACGTAACTGCCGAATATTCTTCGGCGCGGGAAAATTTAATACGGGAGCTGTCTTTTCTGGGTCGACTTCGAGACCTTGGCTGTTGACGAGGAATCCGAGGTAGCGGACTTGCGAGCGGCAGAATTCGCTTTTCTCTCGGTTGATTGCCAAGCCAGCCTTAGAGATTTTCTCGAGCACCTTCCGAAGCCACGTCAGGTGTTCTTCAAAGGTTCGAGAGATGATAATGATATCATCGAGATACACGAAGACGTGAGGGTACATCTCCGCGGCGATAAGGCGGTCCAACATTCGTTGGAATGTTGCGGGAGCGTTTGTGAGGCCGTAGGGCATCCTCTTAAATTGGAAGAGGCCCCGCCCTGGCACTACGAAAGCCGTGACTTCCCGCGAGGAGGGTGCCATCGGGACCTGCCAATAGGCTTGGCTCAAATCGAGAGTTGAGTTAGCCTGTCTCAACTCATCGAGTATGCCCGTCATGTTCGGGATGGGGTAAGCATCCTTCTTCGTGACGGCGTTAACTTTGCGGTAATCTATGCAGAACCGGTATTTGCCGTTTGGTTTCTTGACCATAACGACTGGGCTCGCCCAGTCGCTCTTAGACGGCTCGATAACGTCCGTCGCGAGCATCTTGTCGACCTCGGTCCACATGATGTCGCGAATGATCGGCGTTACGGGATACGGTCGCTGCTTGATCGGCGGACTGTCTCCTATCTCTATCTCGTGTGAGACGAGGGAGGTCACCGCCGATTCAGCGTCGACTGAGGGTACGTGAACATCGAGGAACTCGCTCAAGCGAGTAGCCTCGTCGGAAGTTGGAGTTCGTAGCCCGTGGCACATTGCCAAGCGGGGTGCGCTCTCCTCGGGAACAAACGAGTAGTGGGTTTCTGGTTCATCGCGGAAATACCACGACTCCCCGAAGAAATCAACCACCATTCTCGCGGAGCGTAGGAAGTCCAATCCGAGAATCAGATCCTCAGAGAGAGACTCCAGGTGGTAGGCGAGAGCAGGCGTAGATCGTCCGTTTAGGATTGCCGGTATCTCGGAGGCTGTGCGCACGGTTTCGACCTGGCTGTTGGCCACCAGGACCGATCGTGGTGCGACCTCCTTGGTGGCGACTCCGAGTTTCCCGAGCCGCCCTATAAGAGCGTGCCCGGCGAACGTTCGTGTCGCCCCGGAGTCAACGAGAGCTTTGACCGGGGTGGTGTGTATCATCACCTCAACCCGGAAGGCGATAAGGCCAGCGCGAGTAGCTGCGTTGATCAGTACCTCGTCCAGCGGTGGCTGATCAGCCAGCAACGCCGGATCCGAGTCTGATGCTTGGCTCGAGATTAGCTCCTGCGGTAATTTTCGTTCGGTAGCGTGTTGGCAGGGCTTCGGTAAGCGAGAGCGGTTCGGGAAGGAATGTCGTCCGGGTCTGTCACTCGGACGAGGCGTTGTGACCCGGCGAGGGCGCCTCAGTCCGCGTTTCCCCGGTTGCAGAAGGTGCACCGCGGGGTCGTGACACCGGACAAGCCACATCGGTAACAGAATAACCGGCGAGGTGCCTGGCAGTCTCGGTAACGATGGTCTTGCCCATCACAGTTCCAGCACTGTGGTGCGGAACGCGTGGGTGGAGCAAGGTCCGATTTCGGGAGTGGGATTGCGACTGCCTTGGTGGGCCGTGGCGGATTGCTTGCCTTAGCCGGTAACGGGGCTCGATTTCGAGCTGGTACGGGAGCTGGCGGTCCTCGCGACCGATTGTTCGGTCCCTGGGCGCCTCGTGTCTTCGGAGGCATTAACGCCTCCAACATTTCCGGGAGTACCGTCTCGACTTCCTCGTCGAGGTCAGGCTCGGGATCGGCGTCGTCTTCGGCCTGGAGGGCTCGAAGTTCTTGCCGTCTCGGGTAGCGGGGCGGTAATCGCGGCTCCCGATTTGCGTACCCTGGGCAGAGGGATGCCTCTGGCCGCGGAGGCGGGCGTCGGGTGTTGGCGCTCCTGAGGATTTGTTCCTGACGAGCTGCCGCACGCTGTAACTCTCGCATCGTCATGTGCTCACCCAAGGGGATCACAAGACGGTACGACGGTAGCATGTTGCGGTGGGCATACCGCACGCATTCCCTCTCCGTCCACGGAGGGTCCAGCCGTGCGAACAACCCACTCATGCAACTGAGGAAATCGAAAGCGGATTCCGCCTCTCCTTGTGTCCGGCGAGCTATCTCTTCGCGTAGGGCGATTTGATAGTCGGGATCAGAGAAGCGTTCTCGGAACGCGGCTTTCGCCGCTTCCCAGTTCGCGAACGTGGTTCGGGCTTGCCGGTACCACGTGCGCGCGAGACCGCTCAAGCAGAAAGCCAGCGTCTTAAGGAGGTCCTCGTGCCGGATAGGGATCAGGGAGCGACCTTCCTCGACGACGGAAACGAAGTCCTCCACATCCTCATTCCGTCGCCCCGAGAACGAGAGGTCCCATCGCCGCACCTCTTGAAGGGCGCGATGGGGAGACAACGTTCGCCGGTGTCTCTGCGGGAGCCGGTCGCTTTCAGACACGGAGAAATCCTCCCGTCTGACGCTTAACCGCCGTCTGGTAGACGCACCCGCGTAGCTCGGCCGGCCTAAAGGCGGGCTGCGAGACCGCGGGTTTGCCTCGGGAGCCCCCCCTACCGCTTGCGGATGCAACCGCGGCAGGTCGAAATTGTCTAAGGGGCCCGGGGTGGGTCCCAGGGCCCGGCGTCGGTATCGCGCTCCCTCTTGGCGGAGGGAGTCGGGAGCTTTGGATTTGGCACCCTTGGCGGACGCGTCGGAGTCGTCCGGATACTCCGTGAGGGGGGATCGGCGACCCGTCGCGTCTTCGGTCTGTGCCATTTCGATATCGTCCACCAGCTAGCTCGGTAGTAAGTCGCGAACCTGAAGGCGACGCGTAATCCCGCGTCGTCTTCGGTAATCGTGACCGGGAGCAATTTTGAGTCGGTTTCTTTTTTTTTTTTTTTTTTTTGTAATTCGAGAGCGGGGTTATACTATTCGGGAGCGGATTCAATACGAGAGCTTCGGCGAAACACCCGTTTCTTTCTCCCCTGGTACATCAAAAAAATAAATTTTGGCCTTTAATCGTCAAACGTAGAAAAGAAAATTCCAACAAAACAAAAAAAAACCCAAATCAAGATCCGTTATTGTGCGACAAAACAACAAAAGAATCAGGGTGGTACCTTTAGTATCAAACAGGGTTGTCATGGATTAGCGCGATTTGCAGAGTACCCAAACCTTCAAATCACAAGAGAAGAAGAAAAAAAAATTTTTAAATGTAATATCTCAAAAGTCCAGGATCAAGTTAAGGTCACCCATCTCAACCTCAACGTCCAAAAAGGAAACCCAGCCTGTTAAAAAGGTCTTTTTTTTTTTTTTTAAATCCACACCACAATATTCCGAATCTCAATGTAAACAAATCGAAACCTTGATTGGCCCGCGCGATACGCAGCGAGGAGTCTTTAGAATAAATTTTTTTTTTTTTTTTTTTTTTTTTTTTTTAAACCAAAAGCGAAGAGAAGGTTCGGACTGAAGAAAATAAAATAAAATTTCAACTTTAATTTCAATTTAAAAAAAAAATATAAAATATCAACTGTCAACCCAAATTAATTTTTTTTTTTTTTTTTTTTTTTTGGGGGGGGGCATGATCGAGAACACCTCTTTTTTTGATTCGGTAGCGACGGAGTGCGTGGAGAGTTGGTTACTCCCCTCTCCGCCCCTCGGGAGCGGCCCGAGGAACTAGATTTCCGGTCGGGGTAATTCGACGGGCGATCGGGATACGCAACAAAATTTGATAAGCGTCGAGATCAGGAGTCTATTTAAGTTAAAATAAAATCGTGAGTAGATCTCTCGCGGTAACACACGGGTACTCACTCGTTGCAGAGGATATTCCGTCGTATCGGGAACTGCAGGTGGTGTTGTTCGGTATCACGGCTAATAAGCGTCACGTTAGTCTATCACTGCACTTCACTTCACGCAAGAACGCACAAATGACAGATATCGGTAGCGGGGTGTTAATAGCACGGGGTTTTCTCGTTCGCGAACGTATACTGGCCGGTCGATCGGAGAATTCAAATTAGACTGAGTCTAATTTCTCCAATTTCGGGTAACGAGAGCGGTGTAGAGCCCTGGATGGGGAAGCTAGAAAAACTTGTTTGTCCGAATTTCGAGCGCGATTCTAAGAACGGCCGAAATCGGACTATAAGTTTTCGCACTTCGAGAACATTCGATATTCTATAACGCTGTCCGTGTCTACCCGACACTTCGAGCGAGATACGAGAATCTTTGATTCCCTGAGACCTTAATGTTTTCTCAGGGCTTGTCGATAGCCAGAAAAATCGTAATTTTTCCTTTCGAGATTGGCCATCTCGGTCGGGGCCCCACGTTGGGCGCCATTTGTGACGAATTTCAGGAACCTTCCGCCATCGTCACCTTCGGTCGTCTCTCTCTCGCTGCCGCATCCGCAATTTTGCCGGTAGGACGCCAGTCGATTTTTATTTCGCCGGTATCGACAACCGGCACAACCTGGGGGTCGGGAGGGAACGACCCGGCCCCTCCATGCTCATGACTTACCTGCGTGGATCGGGTCACTTTTATTTCGCCGGAGGTGACAATCCGGTCCACCTGGATGCGCCAGCGAGATCGACAAACCGGAAACGCTCGGCCGCTCAGGTTGTCGATTATGGTAGAGAGGGTCGGGGTACGTCACTCCGAGATGGCACCAAAACATCGTTAGTTTTTCGCGAGAGAACGAGTCTCGATCGGAAAACGAGAACATGAACTCTACGAATTCACTCACGGAAACTTCCGAGCACGAAATCGTCAGCAAAACAAATCCCAATAACCATCACGAGAGCTTAAATTTTAATTATCGGAATCGACAGATTAAATTGTATATCACGGGAGCTGATTACTTTACGAGAGCACTCGAGAAAACGCGAATTTATTTCATCGATAGGGAGCCGGGTCGACACGGAACTCCCTATAGCGCGTACGCGAACTTACACCTCTCACCTCGGCGAGAGACGACCAACGACTCTAGAGCGAGTGCGTAGAGGGAGAGAGCGCGACTTACACATGACGCGTAAGCGAGAGCGAGGCACAACTAGAGCGCGTAAGTAGAGAGAGAACTCAGCATACGCATGGCGCGTATGCGAGATAGAGACACCTCGCTCTCTCTACGATGCTTCGCGAGACACCTCTGGTCTCGAGCGCGACACGGTAACTACTGATTTTCGACCAATCATTTTTCGATCAGCCGAAACACGAAATCTATCATCGGGAGCTACTAACCTCTCGCTCGACACCATACTTACCCCAACGAAATCGTAATTATCGACGTTACTCGAGATCTTGCGAGTACGCCGAGAATCGCATCCCCATGGTCATCGTGCATAGGGGAGCACTTACGTCGGCGGCGCGAGAGGTTCCCGCTCTCGCCCGCAATCTAAAAACCTCCGCTTCCCCTCATACACGATGCACCTAACAGCGGGGCGCCGGTATTGCAGCCGGACCTGCATCAATTCCTCGTGCGTACTCGCCGGCCGTTCTCTCCTGACGGGTAACTCGTTACGTCGAGCACTCTTCTCCTCGTCAGGATCGAACGCCGTGCCGTTTCCTTCCTAAAACATTCCTCAGACAACACTGTCACCTTACATAATTTTCCTATAACGGCAATACAAAAAAAAAGGACCAAATCAAATAATCGGTAGCGCGTGACGATCGTTGGGTTATGCGGCGAGGGCAAACCAGGTAACAGCCTTGGGACCGTGACTTTTCCCCACGTCGGGAAAATCACGTCACAATATATATATATATATATCTATATATTATTCATAATAATCGAAAAAATAATTCAGTTGTTCGGTTTGGTTAAAATGATATTTATTCGTGAGTAAAGAAAATAAAAAGAAGCAGGCTGTAGCACGGTCTCTGTTTTCCCAGAGAGACCTCTATAGCTCTTTCTCTCTCATACATACAGCACATTTAAGAGATAGAGAGTGAGAAAGAGCGCGTGCCTTCTGATCGACAGTATATGCGAGGTGGTGGTGAACGGTACGGGGAGAGGTACGCTGCGAACCGTATATGCTGTCAACGGTCTCTCCTCTTCGTTACCTCGCGCGCGCTCTCTCTCTCTCTCCCTTTCGTTCCTACCTGAAAGCGTATGCCTTCATGAGCTCGCTCTCTCTTTATATATATGTATATATTGAAACGCTTTCCCGCCCTGAATGGGTGGCGCCACCTGTTACAGCATCTGAAAAAGAAAAAGAACATTAGGAAGAAAATAAAGGTTAATTCGAGGAAAATGAGATAGAGGGAAGAGTTTCTCAAATGTATAAGGAAAGGAAAGAAAATATAAAAGGAAGTGATAAATGAGGAGAAGTCACCGAAATTTCCAATAGCTTCAAAAGCGAGAAATTCCCAAGAAGGCGGGTACATTGTTCTCCGAAAGGAGAGCGAGGGTGGCTAACTCAAGAACAACTCGCTGGCGAAGAAAAGGAAAGAACGGGTTGAAGTAAATAAATTTTGGGAGAAAGGTTATATCGAGGAGAGTCGAGGAATTGAAAATTCCAGAAATAAAGAAGTAGAAAGGTGCGCAAAGGAGCAGAGGAGAAATCTTCGCACTTAGGGAAAAACATTACAAGGCGAGAACAACGAGGCGATCCATCAGTACAGAATTCACCACAATTACAAGCAGCAGGAGAGGAGGAAAACCGAGAAAGAATTTATACAACACTCACCAATATCGCAGTACCTCCAAGTACAATTTAAGTAGCGGCAGTATAAAATAAGCAGCGGCAGTACAAAACAAGCAGCGGCAGTACAAGTTAAGAAGCGGCAGTACTCCCAAATTAAACAGCATAGATACGCCGACTCAAGCCCTGCAATAAACGAAAAGACAACAGCAGAAAGCGAGAGCAAAGCAGAATCAAGAAATAAACAAGGCGTGAACTCACCAAGAGGAAAAGAATTCCTGGCAAACCGCCTCTAACAATACTCGGCCACACTGCAGCCCTACAATTAAAAGAAAAGCCGAAAGAGCACTGTAACGGGAGATAGTACATCGGCGACAAGCACAGCCGAACAATAAATTAAATATAAAGTCCACGAAGCTCCCGGCAGAGGAACAATAAACAAAATCCGCTCTCGCCAACAATATAGCAACGAGCAACAAATATAAGGCCAACGAAATGAACAATTGCTACCAATCTTTCGGTCAAAGCTCGATAAAGAGTACTCGTCACCTGATCGATCCAATAGTACAAAGGTGGGTGACTGTTTGAGGCCCGACATTATCACGCAAGTGATAAGTCGAAGAGGCTCGTGTGTTATTAAGCCCTAGGAAATTGTATACGAGAAGAAGTCCAGGAAATTTAAAAGGCAAGAGAACTGACCAGTACACTGTACCGTCAGCTGTCTCACAGGCGGCCATCATCGCGCCGAAAGAGAGAGAGTAGATAAACAAGGCCGGTTCTGGATCAACGCGTGTTAGTGCACACGTACACGTCACACGTACACACCCACACATACACACCGACTTCCACAGCGGGGGGGGGGGGGGGGGGCAGCTCGAATACTTCACGGCACCATGGCGGCGCGGAGGGGGGGGGGGGGACATCTCGAATACTCCACGGCACCATGGTGGCGAGGGGGGGGGGGGGGGGCATCTCGAATATTCCACGACGCCATGGAGGGGGGCATCAACCGCGCGTTACTCCATATTTCTTAGCCGATTGTTTATTTAAAAAGTGTCGGATAAATATTCTTTCACATCGATGACCAATATCGGATATCAACAACAGCGGCCATATTGTTTAGTCAACAGCCGAATGTCAGATAAATAATGTTTTAACGCTATGTGTTACGCGATATATTTCATCGCATAAATATTCTTTGATACCACCAAACAGCAAATTTTTTTCAGAGAAGGTGGGGGGTGGGTTTATGGCTACATACCGATGACGGGGTCTCATCGAGATAATTCTCACGACGAGTTTTAATTAACAAAATTTTTCTCATCTATAGTTCCGGTGCAGCTGCATATGAGTAGCCCATATCTTTTAATGTTTGACGTGTTAGAACGTGCCGCTGTGACGGAACAAGCAGAGCAGTATGAATGCTACGAGTTACCCAATATTTCTTAATTGCGTTATTTATTCAAAGTACGCTCGAACTCTTTGGGGTGATGTCCGATATGTTACAACGCACCGCGGTGACGTCACCGTCAGAGCAGAGCGTTCGCCGCAACGAGCGAGCTGTGATATCTAGGATATCGGTTAACACTTCGCCAAGTGTTTATTCAAAGTGCACTCGAACGCTTTGGGGTGGCGTTCGATGACGACGGCCTAAAAATTGGCTATCCTTCTCTTTCACAAAACCTTAGAAAGAGAGAGAGAGCAGGAGCATTACCCCATTTTTTACACATCTCTCTTATAAAGAACCATGTGAGCAAAGGGCTTAGATCATTGTGTGTTCTATCACCGAGCCGGAATAATATCTCACATCTAATTATTTTTGCGTATACCATAATGGAGTCAAAAGAGTGTCAAAAGTTGATTCGAATTATGGAGAGAGCGTACGAATCGCTCAAAGACAAGTTTTTTGTCCGCGACATTGAACAATGGCTAAAAAATGGGCACACAAATATTAAACTTTTGAGCAAAATGTTGAAAACAGCCACAACTCTGGGACAGAAAAATCGTATATCCGCAACAATCGGAATTCTCAAAACCATAAACGCGAAAATTAAATCTTTGCATAAAGTTGGTGCTTGTGTGTCGCGACGAAGTGACAGAGTTCAGTGGAAAGATTCCGTGACGGCTTTCGCATCAAGCATTCGTACCGGAATAGTGATCAATCTTGGACATAAAGACGTAAAACTTTTTCTCGATGATTCGAAAAGTTTGATTATCAGAAAATTGAAAAACATTCTGTTAAAGGACAGCAGTGTGAAAGTGAATTGTATTCTTGCGTGTAAATTTTCAATCTCCAAAAATAACGACGTCTTCGAAGAGATTAAATTTGTCAACACGCGAAACGAGGAAATGTATACAACGATAAATTTTAACCAGTGGTACGCCGAGTTAGTGCACAAACTACTTGTGAAAGTCGAAGACTTTCAAGAAAAAGATTCGGGCTGGTCCATGATAGAAATAATCAATTTGACGGTGAACATCAACAGACATATACCATTACGCGGAGGATTGTCAACATTCGTCGAACTTCCACGTGATATTCAAAAGAAGAAAGCAGTCGTCAACATTCAAAACGACGACCCCTACTGTTTCCTGTGGGCCGTCACCGCGGCTCTTCATCCACGGTCATCTAATGCGACTCGACCGACTTCATATCCTCACTTCAGCACAGTATTAAAGTATGAGGGTATAGACTTTCCTATGCGATTAAAAAATATTGCGAAATTTGAAAAAATGAACAATTTGGCAATCAATGTGTATGGACTCGAGTGTGATGAGGGTAAAAAACATCGTAACGAGGTAATACCTATTTACGTTAGCCATAATAAATCCGATAGATCCACGATTCACTTGCTTGTGCATGAAGCAAATACTGAAGATAGTGATGAGGATCTAGGAATAAACTTTAATACGATTTATCACTTTGTTTGGATAAAAAATCTTTCGCGTTTGGTAAGCTCACACATTTCAAGACACGACCATGCCACGTGGCTCTGCGATCGTTGTTTGTCACATTTTAATACGGAAGGTGGACTTCAAAAACACGGTGTTGATTGCACCGATTTAAACAAGACGAAAATATTATGCCAAAGGGTGAGGGTTCGATTCTGAAATTCAAGAATTATAAACATAAAATAGATGTTCCATTCGTAATTTACGCCGATCTTGAATGTATCTTGAATCCAATCATACCAAAAGACAATACAAATACAATAGCATATCAGAGACATATTCCACACAGTATTGCATTTTATTTCAAATGTAGCTTCGATGATTCCCAATCAAAATTCAAAATTTATCGTAACAAGGATTGTATTGAATGGTTTGTCAATGAATTAAAAGAAATAGCTGAACCGTTGAGCGCAACCTTGAAATCGATCAAACCGATGAATCGGATGACTCACGATGAAAAAATGGACTTCCTTTTTGCCAAAAATTGCCACATTTGTCAAAAACCATTCACACCCGAATATATCAAGCATCGTGATCATTGTCATTTTTCGGGTAAATATCGCGGTGCAGCGCACGAAGGGTGTAATTTGAATATTAAAAACTCACATACCATTCCAGTAGTTTTTCACAATCTATCAGGCTACGACTCACACTTTTTAATTAAAGCGCTTGCCAACCAATTTGAGGGTTCGATCAAGCTTTTACCTGTAAATAAGGAAAATTATATCTCATTCACAAAGAGTGTCAAGGGTACCATCATAGATTATCGATTTACAGATTCATTCAGATTCATGCCATCCGGTATCGAGAGCTTAGCATCGTATCTTAGTAACGACGAAAAGCTAATTACGAGGAAGCATTGTAATTATGTGCAAGAATTCGACTTATTAACGAGAAAAGGTGTTTTCCCATATGATTACGTGGACAGTTGGGAAAGACTCGACGAGACTGAATTACCGACGAAACAAAAATTTTATTCACAATTAAAGGGTGAGGACATATCAGACGCCGAGTATTCTCATGCATGCACAGTGTGGGAAGTTTTCAACATGAAAACCTTGGGAGAATACTCAGATCTCTATCTAAAAACTGATGTCCTTCTTTTAGCCGACATTTTCGAAAATTTCCGAATGAAATGTAAAATGACATATGACCTTGATCCACTGCACTATTACACCGCTCCTGGGCTGGCTTTCGATGCCGCGCTAAAATGTACGGGTGCGAAGCTCGAGCTCATTACGGATGTGGACATGCTTATGTTTATAGAAAGAGGCATTCGAGGCGGATTATCACAGTGCTCAAACCGATATGCAAAAGCTAATAATCGTTATATGGGCGCAGAATTCGATCAGTACAAACCTGAAACATATCTCATGTATTATGATGTAAATAATTTGTATGGTGCAGCAATGAGTCAATATCTTCCTATTGGGTCTTACGAGTGGGTGGGGAAAGATTAAGAGTCGATAGATCCGCGCGATATTCCAGATGACAGTGGCATAGGATATATTTTCGAAGTTGATTTAGAGTATCCGCGAGAGTTGCATGAGCTACACAAAGACTTACCACTGGCACCTCAACCGTATGTACCACCTGGTAGTAAACAAGCAAAATTAATGACAACGTTGTACGCGAAAAACCGATACATAGTACACTATAAAAATTTGAAGCAATATATGAATTTGGGGTTAAAACTCGTTAGAGTTTATAGAACTCTTAAATTTCGACAACAACCCTGGCTGAAAAAATACATTGATTTGAATAACAATTTGAGAAAAATATCCACAAATGACTTTCAAAAAAATTTCTACGAACTCATGAATAACGCTGTTTTTGGTAAAACCAGGGAAAATGTGAGAAACCATCGCGATGTACGACTAGTTACTAAATGGGATGGTAGATATGGAGCTCGAGCTCTCATAGCAAAACCAACTTTTCATAGCTGCACCATACTCGATGAGGAGACTGTTATTGTCGAATTAACACGTGCTCGAGTTAAATTTAATAAACCTATATATACAGGTTTTTGTATTCTGGATATAGCAAAAACATACATATATGACTTTCATTACAATTATATAAAACAAACGTTTGACGATCGAGCTCGACTAATGTACACTGATACAGATAGTTTACTCTATTACATAGAGACTTCAGATATATACCAAATCATGAAACGTGATATTCATAAGTTCGATACATCTGATTATTCGCCAGATAATGTGTATAGTATGCCATTAGTTAATAAAAAAGTTTTGGGCCTAATGAAGGATGAAAATAATGGTCAAATTATGCGGGAATTTATTGGATTAAGAGCGAAAATTTATAGTTTTAGAGTGCAAAACTCCGTTAAAATGCGTGCGAAAGGCGTAAAGAGAGCTACGCTGAATTCTATAACTTTCGACGATTACAAACGATGTCTCTTTGACCAACAAATTATAATGAAAAATCAAAAATTAATTCGGAGCAAAAATCATAAAGTCGAAACTGTAAATCAGAGAAAAGTAGCTCTAAGTTGGAACGATGACAAACGAATAATATGTCCAAATATGATTGACACGCTTCCATGGGGTATTGAATTATAAACATAGTATTATAGAATTGTATTGTGAGAGGAATGTTTGGAGAACCAATGTAAATAAAACTTATGTGTATGTATTGTGACGTTGCACAATTTCCTCCTGCGCCGGTGGCCATCTAAGGCAATCGTTCCACGCCGCGCCTAGAACAATAAGTAAAATCGACAAGTAGTAGAAGAGCACCCCTAACTCCCCTCCCATCCCTAAATTATGTGAGCACGCAAACACTTACCGCGCCACGAAGAGACCTTCACCATAGTCCCAGGAATACCCCGATCGCAGCGATCGGTCGTCGTCATCGTCGTCGTCGTCGTCGTTCGCGTCGTCGTCGTCGTCATCGTCGTCGTCGTCGTCGTTCGCGTCGTCGTCGTCGTCATCGTCGTCGTCGTCGTTCGCGTCATCGTCGTCGTCGTCGTCGTTCGCGTCGTCGTCGTCGTCATCGTCGTCGTCGTCGTCGTCGTTCGCGTCGTCGTCGTCATCGTCGTCGTCGTCGTCGTCGTTCGCGTCGTCGTCGTCATCGTCGTCGTCGTCGTCGATCGCGTCGTCGTCGTCGTCATCGTCGTCGTCGTCGTCGTCGACATCGTCGTCGTCGTCGACATCGTGGTCGTCGTCGTCGTCGTCGCCGTACATTAGACGACGACACGACGAGAACCGTAAGGAACGTAATAGAGGAGAAATATACAGAAATCTAAGACGAACAGTACGTACCTCAGGATCACCCCGAGGATATCCCAAGACCAGCAGGACGACCCGACGAAGAAGAATATCGCAGCACTTAGCACCAAAAATGCCACCGACACTGCACCACACCGTACGAGAGCTGTCAAAATCTCGTACTCGCGAAAACTCCGTCACGCATGCAAAAATATTGGCGTGGTGACGGAGAGAGTAACGAGAGGGCAGCAGCGCACGTAGATCCTCCTAGATTCCCTTTCCGATAATCACGAGAGCGACCTTACCCTATCGACCCGTTACTATAATTACCCGTCTTTCCGTTAGATCGTCCCAGCGCCACTTCCCAAGAATCGATTTCCCATCGACCCGTTATCGTCAACCCGTGCCGCTGCTGCCCCAATCAACGAAGGATGCCCCGGCCAATAAGCAAAGGAGAAAATTATGAAAATTTTTCGGCAACGAACTCTCGTCACTTAGAGAGCGACCACCGGCGAATGTATAGCAAAACCGTGGGAGGCGATTTAATAAGCGATAGCTAAATAAATTTGGAGTGCGAAATTGTATTTAGAGTGAGTGAACGTAAAATTAGAGTGCGAGTGAAATGTAAAAGAGTGCGAGTGGAAGTAATTAGAGTGAGAGTGACAATAAAAAGAATGAGTGAGAAAGTAAATTGTGCGTGCGAGAGAGTGAGAGAGAAAGGGAACAAAAACGTAAAATTAGAGTGCGAGTGAAATCTAAAAGAGTGCGAGTGGAAATAATTAGAGTGAGAGTGACGATAAAAAGAGTGAGTGAGAAAGTACATTGTGCGTGCGAGGGAGTGAGAGAGAAAGAAAAAAAAAAAAAAGAAAAAAAATAATAATTATAGAGCAAAGGATAAAGTGGGTGTGAAAGAGTAAAGGAGTGAGAGAATCAATTATGCGTGATAGAGTGAATGAATAAACTGTGAAAGAGTGGAGTGAGAACAGAGGCGGAGAACGAGAGCGAGCGAGCGAGATAGAGCGACGGGAAAGAGACAGAAGGAGATCGAGCAGGTCGCCGCCCAAGAGCGAGAGAGAGAGAACGAACGAGCGGTGAAACTTCGACCGTAAGTGTTTGCACGGGTACCTCTCCAAAGAAAATTTTATACCAATTTAATAAATGGTAGAATCCCCCCCCCCCCCTTCTTTTCTCGTGTCCTATGCAGACAAATTAGCGAATTATTACGCATATTATTCTTGTCATTCCCCTCCCAAAGCGTGCGTCGAAAAGTTGCGAATTAGCCAAGTTAAATTTGCAAAAACAAAATTGCGTGGAACGGTTGAGCGAATAGCGTTAAACTTAGAGTAACCCCCACTCCCCTCATTCCCCTTCCCCGAGCCACCAATTTCCATCGGTCCAACCTTCGAGAACATCCTGAATTCGAATCAGTCTAACCGTCCGTGGCAATTATTAAGAGGCCGCAGATAGTCGGAGAACCCCCTTGCCCTGAGATACCTCTCCCCACCCCTTAGAGCCGTTAGTTACAGTAGTGTAAGTTGCGTGTTATTTTTTTTTGTTTTGGTTTTATATTTTTATTTGTTAATTTTTAATAATAAATTAACTGGCGCCCATACCACCCCCATATCATTGAGAATACCCCACCCCCCCAGAGATCGTCCGCCGATACTTATAATAAATTATTAATTGTTAAACCTTTTTTTTTCTTGTTGTTTGCGTCGAATATTTTTTTTCTCTTTCCGAGCGCATTATCCTCCCCCCCCCCCTTCCCCTCTCAGTCGGCGTGACAGTATATAAATACAATATATATATTTTCAATAAACTTCATATCTTTTCACTGTACTAATCGTGTTTGAAAATGAATTATAAAACCATTTTTTAAATTCGTTTATTATTTTTATTGATTAAAAATCTTATGATATAAATTAAAAAATTACAAATCAGATTTGTTTATCCAGCTATTGTGCGAACTATCAAAACCTAACCATTTTACAAGTAATTTATTTCCATGCTTCCGAATAACTTTTTCCACAAGGTAAGTATTTGGATATTTGACTGGTGCGAGTTCTTCCTGGTAGAAGCCGCCCTCGATCGGTTGGTCTTGATAATCTCGAAACTTGTACGTTACAGGATCGGTATGTATGACTTTGCTTATGACGAATATTTCAGCTGTCCAGTTTGGTGTATAACCTTTTTCGAAAACGTGCTTATACTTGCTTATTCGTACTTTATCACCAATTTTTAATTTTATCTTTCGCGTTCTATTGACTTTTGATTTTCGATAAATATGTAGCAAGATTTTTTTTTCATTTTGAGTAGTAACGTCGCGAGGTCTCATCTTTATGGTACGATGTTTAGAATTATTGTAATTGGTGATCAAATTTTTGAGTATATCGATCCACTTGTACGATCCACGTAGGGAAAATTCTCTCCACATTTTATCCTTAAGCGTGCGATTAAAACGTTCGCATATCGATGCTTTCATATTACTGAATGTGGAGTATATGGTAATTCCGTACCGTTGGAGCACAGTCTTAAATTCGCTGTTATAAAATTCTTTACGGCGATCAACGTGCAGTTTTTTTGGCGTTCGACCGAGTTTAAGAATCGATGCCATGGCACTCGACACATCTTTATCACTTTTCATCTTCGTTGGTACGACCCAAGCATACTTTGAAAAAATATTGATAATTGTCAGTAGGTATTTGTAACCATTATTGTACCGCCCATATGCCGACATATCAACGAGATCAGCTTGCCACGTCTCGTCCAATCCACGTATATCAACATGGTGCCGTGGATAATTTCTCCGTGCTGGTTTATGGAGTTCATCCGCTATCGTCTGTTTTTCCATGCTCCAACGCAGTTAATCCAAGACGATCGGACAAAATTTGGGAGTTATGTAAAAGTCGATTTTTTTTCGAGAGCTTCGATTCGCGTCTTCAGATTTTGTATAGCGTACGTCGCATTAAATTCGTGTGACCTCAGCTGCTCGTCCAAACGAGTAATAAGCTCGGAATCACGTGCAACGAGTTCTTGTACCGATACCTCATTTGCTCGCAGTTGTTTCACGTGTTCTTGAAATTTCGATTCGAGGACTTGAAGCATTGTTTCGGAATTGTCGATACTATTTCGCAAGGCAGATGTAACGCTGTAAATAAACCTAAATTCCTCCTCAATAGCAGTGTGCATCACTCGCACCGATACAGCATCATGTTCCCCTACGGGAGCACCTAAATTACATATTCTTCGATTAACCATGTCGTATTGACCATCGTCAGTGATTTTAAATCCTTCTCCGCGAGGGCCTCGATTGCCATCGGTATCAGCATTCCTACTCTTTCTCAAATGATGACCAAACACATCAACGCTCATTTTGACGGTTGCGAGAAGACTGCGCTCGCATACTCGTTAATCAGCATTAATAAACGATTTCAGCTTCACGTAATTCCTCGATGATCGAAACGATCTCGTTCGCATGACTAAAATTTCCGGCTGATTGGGACGCATGGAGGAGCCTTAACCTATCGACTAATTCGTTGGGATCGTCCCAATAAACGTAATCCAGACTACTGTTTCTTCTAACAATTTTGGATCGCGGCAACCCTTTACCCAATCGTTCCGAGTGTCTCTTTGACACAGGTTTTCTCAACGGAGATGCGATAATTTGTGCAATTATACTTTTGAATTTCATGCTTTTATCCTCGCGAATTGCGTGATCGCTGATGTAATGTTTTCTGTAAGCGTTCGTCGAGTTAAGGATTTTACCATAATTTTCCATATCATTCGCCGTTACGAGAGATTCATCGGGTGATTTTTTAAATATCAACTCCAGTAAACCTTTACTTTGATCATAAGTCTTATCACTGACACGAATAATATTTTGCTCGAACGTAATTGGTGAATTCCCAATCATTAAACGATCTCCCTGTAATTTCCGCACTCCATACGATGTGTCCAATTCTTTCTTATCCTTCGTGGCGAACATTTTCAAGTAATTTTGCGACAAATCAACATTAATATCGTCTTCAATACTAATATTCCGTTCCGAGATATCCCCGTGAGCTGTTTCAAACGTTTGTACAAATCGATCATCCTCATTATCGCTATATTCATCCTCGTTTTTCTTGGGTGATTCGACATTTGGCTCTTTCTTGATAGTTGATTCCTGTTTTACCGACGATTGTGACGATGACTGATCAACTAGGTTTTGCAGTGGAGCTATCACCGGTCTCAAAACTTCTTCCATTTTTCTCTCAGAGGTCATTTTTCCCAATTTCAACATTCTATGCTTGCGACGGATCGCATTGCTTGCAGTCGCGATTTGACGCAAAATATGTTTCTCCTTGTTTAGCTCCGCTCCATACATATTGACGCTTTTAAGGCTACACTGTAACTGATGATTACGTTGAAAACTACAAATTTATAAAGCAATCGAACCCCTTCCTGTAACGACCCTTGTTTAATTCTCTATCTTTGTCTATCACCACGAACCCATACTTATCGTTGTTCCAGCACTTTGAGCATAAACTTTTGAATTGCGTGTACGACATGTCGGTATTTACGTGATCGTCATATACATGCTTCAAATTCATTTCATCCTGCTTAAAGAGTACCAATAGGTTAGTATTATCGCGCACGAGATGTTTCGGAATACGTGCGTACGTTTGACACAAGTAAAAGCAGTCCACATCTCTGTGTCGCCTATACAGAAAAATGCTCTCACGTTGTCCTGTTTTTCACAGGCAATATCATCGAAAATCATGATCGAATTCGATCCCGCCTCCTCGGGTTTGATGACTTGCTCATGATCAGCGAAAGGAAAATATTTCACCCCTTTCAAAGATTCGAGCAGACGTTTGAGAAATGTGTACTTTGGTTGATTCAAAGATTTTGAATACACGTAAACATTCTCAAATCTCAAACCATTTGGATGGGTAATGAGGGTAAGGAGCGCGTTAGTCTTTCCGCAATTGGATGGACCGCAAAATACTGCGCGTACACTACATGGCAACAATTCCCCATGACGCCTCCTCCCTGCCCTCCTATCCTCATCTTGCACGAGATCATCAAAATTTTTTGTAGGTAATTTGATCGATTGGTTGTGGAACCTCATCTCGAGAATAACTGACGTCTCGAGACACGGGCGAACCCTTTTATAAATATGATGGGCATCGAGAACGATTATCTCAGTATCAGTTTGTACGTTTTGTGGGAATGACTACGCTGCTGAATAAAATAAAATTCGATTTTTGAAAATCCGCGGAAGCACAATACTAATAAATAAGCTATTCAAAAATAAAATTTCTCAGTCTACGACTATTCTTCATCGAGTAATGATCGTGCACGGCGAAGGGCTCGTCAACAATCTCATCAATAAGCTTCCGATTGAACTGCATGTACCTGGTTATCAATATTGTGGTCCTGGCACAAAATTGAAAAAGAGACTCGAACGAGGGGATTCGGGAATAAACGCGCTCGACGCTGCTTGTAAAGAGCACGATATCGCGTATTCGAAAAATCGTGAAAACATCGACGCTCGACACGCCGCGGATCGAGTTCTCGCGGATAAAGTTTGGAGACGTGTTTTTGCAAAAGACGCCAATTTTAGTGAAAAAGCTACAGCTTGGGGTGTTGCGAATTTGATGAAGACTAAAACTAAGCTCGGTATGGGTGCTGGGGGGAAGACAAGGATGAAGAGGAAGCCTCGAGTGAAAAAAGTCTCGATAAAGAGTATTATCCGAGCAGCAAAAACATCGATGATTCCCGGTACGAACGCAGTGAAATCAGCTCTCACTGGCGCACGCGCAGCTGTAAAAAATGCTGGTGGCAAGAAAAACATCCAATCGCCGCGCATTTTGCCTGTACCTCCAAAAATTGGTGGTTTTTTGCCCTTTCTTATACCCATTTTCGCGGGGTTGAGCGCTACCGGAGCTCTCGCTGGTGGCGCCGCGGGCATTGCTAAAGCTGTGAATGATGCCGAGGCCGCGAAACATGCTGTCGAAGAGAGTAAACGTCACAACAAGACGATGGAGAGTATAGCGTTGGGAAAGGGACTTTATCTTAAGCCATACAAAAGCGGTATGGGTCTTCATGTAAAAAACGACTAAGGCTACCACACCGAGCACTCACCGACGCTGATTTATCAAAGTTCGCTAGAGTCATGAAAATTCCACATTTTCGTGGTGTTTACATGAGAAATGCGCTACCCGACGATGGGCCTCGAAAATACGAATCAGCTATCGTCAATCTTGATGATAAAGATGGTCCAGGCACACATTGGGTCGCATACGCGAAAAAGAACAAAAAAGTAATGTACTTCGACAGTTACGGTGATCTTCAACCACCACCCGATTTAATAAAATACCTCGGTGTTGGTAGCATTGTAAATTACAATTATCAAAAATATCAAGACTATGATACAGTAGTGTGCGGACATCTGTGTCTCAAGTTCCTCAACGGAGAGTTATAAAATGGCTGGTTATACGAATCGCGGTATCAGTCGAGTGCTAGACGCGATGGATGAATCTTTTACATTGACATTGTCAGGCACATCTTCCATACTCGAAGCTCATTATTTTCCCCCCATCGAATTGTCACCACACAAACATTATACTCTGGGCCTCCTTGAACTGCTAACCTTCAATTCGATTCCCAATATAGACGAGACAAATAACAAATTTTACGTGGGCGCGGAGATTATCACCATACCGACTGGGAGCTACGAAATTGAGGATATTGAGAGCTATCTGCAAAAAGTACTCTCCGATAGTAATATCGACGTCATTCTCAAGCCCAATAATAATACTCTGTGCAGTGAAATTAAAAGCAATCGTGAAATAAATTTCGAACCCAGTGATTCTATTGGTCGACTGTTGGGTTTTACACCACGCATCCTTCCCGCTAATATTACACATAAATCCGATTTACCGGTTACTATTCTCAAGATAAATTCTCTACGAGTCGAGTGTAACATAACCTCGGGAGCATACATCAACGGGCAACGAGTTCACACGATTCACGAATTTTTTCCCTCTGTACCGCCGGGGTATAAAATTATCGAAATACCCTCGCACATCGCCTATCTCCCAGTTACCGTTAAATCGATACACAATCTACAGTTGAAAATTGTCGATCAAGACGGTGAGTTGGTGAATTTCCGCGGCGAGTTAACGACGATCCGACTACACATAAAATCCTAAAAAATGGGAATTGTTTTCGGATCAAAGAGCGGGCAAGGGTATAAATTTCAACGACCATGCCTCGAACGAAACATTCGTCGAGCACCTCGCAAGGAGCTAACACCTCAGAACATTCGATATCTCAAGAGTCTGGGTCTGAAACTTCAAAAAAAATAACAAAAATAAGTTCTTGTTGCATCACAATTACTTGCTTTATACCATGGCGGAAATCTTAAAAATACAAAAACCCGTGATGTTTGATGATGCTATTGCGCATTACGAGATACACGGCCATCAGCCATTCGCCTCGGCGACTTTCAATAACAGCGATGAAATTCGTATCGCTGTACAGCATCAGGATTTGTGTCTGTTGCCAAGCAAGAGCTCCCTGCACGTTAGCGGTAGATTGACGCGAGCCGATGGACAAACTCCAACCACGAGCACAACGTTGGTCACCAATGCCATCTGTCACTTATTCGAAGACATACGCTACGAGCTGAACGCCGTCGAGATTGACCGATGTAAAAATGTTGGGCTTACGAGCGTCATGAAAAATTATGTGTCTCAGAATCCTAGTCAAACATCGATAATGGAAAACGCTGGTTGGGTACCCAGGGAAGAAGAAGAGCTACAAATAACTGACGCTTCTGGATATTTTGATATCTCGATACCGCTGAGTATGTTATTGGGTTTTGCCGAGGACTATCGCAAAATTATCATCAATGCCAAGCACGAGCTGATATTGACGAGAGCAAACACCGACACGAACGCAGTCATACGGACTCGATCGGAAGGGGCTGCTGCCCCAGAAGAATTTAAGATTATTTTATCGAAAATTGAATGGATGATACCGTATATCAAGGTCTCCGATGAACGAAAAATTCAGCTGCTAAATTACATAGCTAAAGATACACCCATCCCAATAAGTTTTCGCACGTGGGAACTGTACGAGTACCCTCTATTGCCGGCTTCCTCGAAACACGTTTGGGTAGTAAAAACTTCTACTCAACTCGAAAAACCTCGATACGTAATCGTCGGTTTTCAAACAGCGCGAAAAAATAATGCTCTTAAGAATGCGAGTCATTTTGATCATTGTCATGTTCGAGATGTTAAACTCTTTTTAAATTCACAGAGTTATCCGTATGGGAACTTGAATCTCGACATTAGTCTCAATCAGTATGCTTTGCTCTATGAAATGTATGCAAATTTCCAGTCTTCTTATTACGAGAAGGAGCCCGAACCACTCATAAACAAAGGTGACTTTTTGAAATACGCGCCGCTAATTGTCATCGATTGTTCGAAGCAGAACGAATCGTTGAAATCAGGCCCCGTCGATATTCGCCTCGAATTCGAATCTGTAAATCCTTTTCCCGCTCAAACCTCGGCTTATTGTTTAATTTTATACGACCGTATTGTTGAATATAACCCCATCAGCGGTAATGTTAAAAAAATAGTGTAAGAACGCGTTCGTTTGTAGAGTTATATATTCTTCTTTTTACTTTTTATAGTTTTTATTATTACTATATATTCATAAGTTTTAGGGGGGACGGGAAGGTGGGGGCATAATGAATATTTGTTATAAATCGGACGCGACGGTTATTGGAATCAGTTGTATCCGAGATGGAGTACGTGGTTGACTTGCAAGGTTTCAAAAAACCCTCGAACGAATTTGTGTTGAAAGAATTTTCTGTTATTTCTTTAACGGATTCCAATCGAACACCATCAACGCTTTTCTTCGAACCACCATACGTATGGATTGATTTGCCGGTTAAATATAGATGTACAAATACTTGGTTGACAAATAATTATCACGGTCTACCATGGAACTATGGTGCCATACCCTATAATGCCATAAACGGAATTCTTCAAAACATTTTGCGCGATGCACGAGTAATTTATGTTAAGGGTCCGGAGAAGAGAGAATGGTTGACGAATTTTTTGAATGGTTGGCCCGGGCTCATAATCAATCTTGATAATCTCGAGTGTCCATCGTTACAGAAACTGCAGAAAACCGTACGCACTAATTGTTCATTCCACAAGTATTCATCAAAGTTCAATTGCGCTAGCAAAAATGTTCTAGCTCTAAAATATTGGCTTCGCCCAAAATTCCCCGAGAATTAAGTGTATTTTTCCTTGAAAATAAAAGATTTTAATACATATCATGTATGTTTGCTATATTTTGAATACCCTATACACCGACGAAAACGATTCAAATAATGTTCGAAGGTTCCCCACAATGGAAACGTCTCGACTCGTCTCGACTCGTCTCAACTTGTCACAGCTTTATTCCCTCATAGCATTCCCATAGTGAAATAATAATAATTAAGAATTAGTCACTAAAATGAGATGGAAGATTTTATTCGGTATAAATGAGACGCACTCACGACTGTTCCAATCAGTCGTTACATCAATCTTCATGCGGCACAGTCAAAAGTCATTGCATCCAAAGGTATTATCGTTGACGAGACGCGAATTGTTAATCCGCATTAAACAATTATTACAAAATATTCGACGAGTGAAAAAAATAATCTTCGCACGATCGCGAACTCAATCGCTGGTAGACAAATTTGGAGAAATAACTTTTGAAGCATCATCGTGAAAAAACTGCAGGTTCGTATTAAGCATTTTTGCCTCTCGAGTTATATGCTCTCATAATTTCGAGTATTAACGATAACATTTTATGGAAAAATGTATTTTTTAGGTCAGCATGAATTTACGCGAAATCAACAAAGTGGGTCTGTTGGCTGATTTTCTCCCAATCAAAAAGCTGTCCGAATTGTCACCCCAGGAGGCGTATCCAATAACTGATATACGAGTTGCAAAAACCAAGTACGGCGACAGAGTCGTCATGGATTTGGAAAAAACTTGTACGGTTTTTCTACCAGCCCGGATGACCAAACCGATTCTGGCAAATGAAGATCTGTTCAAGGAGATGATTCGTGCGTCTCATGAAAACGGATTGGCTTTGCGCGCGCATGGAACTGTATATAATCATATTGAATTTGTTCAAATGTAATAATTTTATAAGTAATAACGAATGTTATACTGAGTGTCATATCAACTAAAAAAAACATGATATTGAATAAAAATTGTATAAGACCATAGATATTTGTAACATGTTTTTATTTTTATTCGAGAGAAAATATATTTGGAATGAGTACATATGAAAATACATAAGAAAAAATATGTAAGTATATATATAAAAAATGAATTATATGAGAAAATGGTTTATACAAATGAAAAAAAATATTATGCAGCATCTCGCGTTCATGTTAATATCAATTAAGATGGTTCAGTCGTCAATGAAGTTGAGTTGTCACATTATTCATCCTAATTTAATAATCATCATTGTGCTGTCGAGATCCAAAGCTGTTGCAGTCAACGTCGTTTTTATAGCGGGTATGATTTGGACTCGGGTGTGTGTCATCATCCACTCCCATAGCATGAAAACCTTTGCGATTATTTCATAGTAACCTGGAACCAACATTAAAAAACGGATAAATTACATTCATGATTGAAAACATTTAAAAAACTAAATAAATTGAATTTGTGGGATATATTTGAGTTTAACAGCTTCTAACCTGTTCTGATCACTAATGATTTCCACGATCCAATTAATTGCAATTGGGAGCAATTGTATTAATAATTTAAATGATTTGATATCATCTATAAGTCTGGCATTTTCAAGAAGTTTGGCTTCATCATTGTGACCCGTTTGACGTAATGCTTGTATAAATTTGTCGTATGCGTATGGTCCTCGTGTCTTTATCGTTAGTACGATATCTTGCGCTGTGGATTTACAATGTATCCTCCTCTGAAAACAATCATAAAATGTAACAAAGAAAATGTTAAAATAAAGAAGAATATTATTTATACTTACTCTCCAAATCGGCAAATTTACATCATCGTCATTGAAGACCTTGAGTTTAATTAAAACTGGTAACACCGCACACATTTGTATTTTCAAAATAATATATTGGCAAAGAAAATCGATTCTATCGCGATCGCGTATATCCATTGTTAACGCTCTCAATCAATGTTCTTCCGATGCTTCTCTGTTCCCTTCTTCCAATACAATAAAATTATTTGTACGCGAGATGTGAGATCATCAAATAATGTGGTAATATTGTTGCTCTCTCTCTCTTTCTAAGGTTTGTGAAAGAGAAGGATAGCCAATTTTTAGGCCGTCGTCATCGAACGCCACCCCAAAGCGTTCGAGTGCACTTTGAATAAACACTTGGCGAAGTGTTAACCGATATCCTAGATATCACAGCTCGCTCGTTGCGGCGAACGCTCTGCTCTGACGGTGACATCACCGCGGTGCGTTGTAACATATCGGACATCACTCCAAAGAGTTCGAGCGCACTTTGAATAAATAATGCAATTAAGAAATATTGGGTAACTCGTAGCATTCATACTGCTCTGCTTGTTCCGTCACAGCGACACGTTCTAACACGTCGAACATTAAAAGATATGGGCTACTCATATGCAGCTGCACCGGAGCTATAGATGAGAAAAATTTTGTTAATTAAAACTCGTCGTGAGAATTATCTCGATGAGACCCCGTCACCTCCCATACTGACCAGATCGCTTCTCTTGAGGCTAGTGTCGCTTCTCTTGAGTCCAGGAACGCAGGACTCACGGATGAGATTGCTAATCTCAAGGCTAAGTCACTCAACGTGAACTTCCGCGAAAACGGTCCAGCCGAGATTGTTGTGGCAGGCATTCCGGAAGGGCTGACTGAATCTCCGCGCTGCTTAGTGCAAAAGGTTTTTAATGCGCTAGGTGTGAGTGATCTGGTTTGCCATGTCTTGGACGCCCGAGTTATGGCCCGCAAAGTTCGCGAAGCCGGCCAAAGCCAAAAACTTAACGCGGGGGTAGCACTAAATTCCATGCGTCCCTCTTTCTCTATTGCTGTGTCGGTCACTTCGGCGGCGGTCAGGGATGCCATAATTAGGGCCAAGAAAACGAAGCGAGACCTCACGATCAGCGAGGTCTTTAATTCCAGCTCAAAGGGCAAGATCTTTGTCAATGAGCTCCTGTCATCGGAGAAGTATAAGTTGTTACGTGAGACGAAAGCGCGTGCGGCGGACTCGGGCTACAAGTATGTCTGGGTTCGAAACTCTTCTATTTGTGTTAGAAAGGAAAACGGGGCGCCATTGATTTCGATTTGTTCAGAAGATCCACTGCATTGTGCCGACACTTGACCTGAGTGTTCCCGATGTGAGCGGGACCTCACGAAAACGAACTCAGGTCTTCAACCAGTTATCCATAGTGCATTTCAATGCAAATTCTCTTCTTGGGCATATTGACCTTGTCCGTATCCACTTTGTGGAAAACCCGTGCCACATAATCTCTGTATCGGAAACATGGCTTCACCCTGGCATCCACGATAGCCTTGTTAACCTCGGCGCGGCACACGCTGGCAGAGTGTGCCGCTTGGGAGGGGCCGCGCCGTGCCCTCGAGTCTGTTGTAGGCAGTGATCTCTCGCTGCCGGCCGTCGTCAGAAGTATGGTCGACAGCGAAGAGTCCTGGGACGCAGTGGTGTCCTTCTGCGAGGAGGTGATGTTGCAGAAGGAGGCTGCGGGACGGGAAAGAGAGCGTTCGGGCTCGAATCCCGCCCGCGGCGGACGCACCGGGCGTAGGAGGAGGGCGTATGCTGCCCTCTTCCTGCCCCCCTAAGATGGGTCCGGGGGCGTCAGACATGGGGTCGTCTGCCGCCCGTAAAGGTACCGGACCCGAGATGGTGGCGCGAGGTGTTCCCGCGCGCCTCTCATTATGACGTCGAGGGGGGAGTTTCTAACACCTCACTCCCCCCTCTGACAGGTCGGGGCCCGCAGGGGCGGGCCGGCACCAGTCGGGGAACATGGCGGTCGCATAGGCTGTCCCCGCCATCCCCGGCGCAGGTGTGAGTCGGAACACCGGGGGGTTTTTAGTCGGTAGGAGTCCGACAGACCCCTTCGCTCACCCCAGAGCGAAGGACATCCATGCAGGATTTTCCCTCCGTCAAAAAAAAAAAAAAAAAAAAAAAAAAAGCCTTGTTAACCTCGATGAGTTTTTCTTAGTACGTAATGATCGTGGCGGAAAGCGCGGAGGTGGGGTCGCTTGTTATATCAGGAAGTCGTTGACTGCAAAGGTGGTTGATACCTCTCCCAGTCTGTTTTCTAATGCGCCGGAATACATCATGCTCCATATTGATTTGCCTCGTGGTGAGTCCATGTTGTTCACGACATTATATAGGAGGCCAAAGGGTCGGCTGCTACATAATTTCGAAGCCAGTTTTTGCCGGTTGGCTCACCTGTATAAAAACATTGTTATCGTCGGTGATTTTAATTGCAATCTTCTCCTCAATGATTACTCGGCTGGTTACCTTAAAAATTTTATCAGCTCTCACTCCATGTTTCTAGTGCCATCCGATGCCACATTTCATACCGCTCATAGTGACTCGTGGCTGGATGTGGTGATCCTTGATGACGAAGATAAGCTTGCATTGTTCTGTAAATCATCCGCTCCTTTCATCGCTGGTCACGATTTGCTTACGGTTCGGTATGCAATACACATGCCGTCAGATTCGTTTCGTCTTATTACCAAACGGAACATAACTAATTTTGATCAGAATGAGTTTCTTACAACTCTGCACTCTGAGTTTTCATCAGTCGTAGCCTTTGACTCGGAAACCATCCCCACTGCTGAGCATCTTGAGGCACGGTTAGCAGCGGTGACACAGTCACTCCGCTCAGCGCTCGACAGGCATGCCCCGGTCGTGGAATTCAGAGCCAAGAAGCAGCCTATGCCATGGCTTACGGACGAACTAAGGTGCAGGATCAAGCACAAGAATGCGATCTACAAACGTGCGAAAAAGGCGAATAGTGCCATAGGCTTCGTGAGGTATAGACAGCTTCGTGATCAGGTTACGATGGATATTAGAAGGGCGAAAAATGGGTTTTTGTTTTCAAAACTCAATTCGTTAAGGGATCCCAAGATGTTGTGGTCAGAATTGCGGCACTTGGGCCTGGTCAAGGCGTCGCTCTCTTCTCCGCTCCATTTTTTTTCGCCAAACGAGTTGAACTTACACTATGGTGCAATCTCAGCCTCTTTGCCTCCTATTACTGTAGATCAATTCCATTCTATGTTACTCGACAACCAGGTTGTCGACACTTCCTTCACATTTAGCGTGGTCTCGGAAACGGTGGTCCGAGGATACCTTCGCCGTTCTGAGTCCACATCTCTTCGTGCCGGCCCCGATGGTATTTCCAAGTTCGCTATTGCTAAGGCGTTGAATATCGTGTGCGCGCACTTGGCGGGCATATTCAATCTATCGATGCGACTTTCTCATTTCCCACAGCTATGGAAGAGAGCGAACGTACGCCCTCTTCTGAAGGTAAAGACATCTCAAACGCCCTCTGACACGCGGCCGATAGCAATCTTGCCAGAATTTTCTAAGGCGTTTGAGCGAATAATCTTCGACCAAATTTCTAGTTTTCTGGTTTTGCGGAATGTTTGGGATCCGAGGCAGTCAGCTTACAGAAGTGCACATAGCACCCAAACTGCTCTGCTGAGAGTTACGGACGACATACGGCGTGGAGTTGACGAGAGGAAGTTAACAATTTTGGTCCTCTTTGCCTTTAGCAAGGCATTTGACACGGTCCCACATCTCAATCTCCTCAGAAAGATGAGATTGGCAGGCATTTCGGATGCTGTGCTTAAGTGTTTTTTTTCCTATCTCTCTGGTCGATCGCAGGTCGTAGCGGATGGTAGTGGCGGTTTCTCGGACCCGATCCACTTATCAACTGGAATGCCGCAGGGCTCAGTTCTTGGACCGCTATTGTTTGCTCTTTACATTAATGATATTGGGGCGAACTTGCGACATTGCAACCACATGATTTTTGCTGATGACACGCAGATATACTTGCAGTGTTTCCCCTCAGAGCTAAACAGTGCGATCGCTATGATGACGCATGATGTCAATGTCATCGCCGACTTTGCGAAACATAATGGGTTAGCCCTTAACATCGCTAAATCGAAGGCGCTAATCATTGGTAGCAGGGCCTACGTTGCGGAAATAAATCTATCTGATATCCCTTCTATTACCATTGACGCGTTAACTCTCCCGTATGTGACTGAAGCGCGTAACCTTGGAATTATGTTATGCTCAGATCTATCATGGAATAGTCAGGTTGCCGCTGTGTCGCAACGGATTCATGGCGTGTTGCACAAATTAAAATTTCACAAGGGCTCACTGAGCACCGATGTGCGAATCACCTTAGTCAGATCGCTCATTCTGCCCCTGTTTGATTACTGCTGCCTTGTGTATCATGATCTTACTGAGACCCTCAATGGGAAACTGGAAAAGCTACTAAATTACTGCATTAGATTTATATTTGACCTGCGTCGCGACGCATCTATATCGGAATACAGGCGGAGGCTAAACTGGCTGTCAGCTAGGGGCCAGCGCATGTACTTCCTTGGAGTATCAATGTACAGTGCACTGTTTTCGAGCGTGCCGCTGTACATTAGTGAAATTGTGCCCAGAGAGGCTCCTAATGTGAGACGGTCTGCCAGGAGCGATGATCTGATCTCTTTTGATATTCCGATCCACCGAACAACGACGTTTCATCGATCCTACCGTGTCTCAGGTCCTCTCTTATGGCGTTCTCTGCCGAGCAACGTTCGAGCGTCGACGTCTATCGATATATTTAAAAGCCGACTATTCAACTACCTACTAGAAACCGAGAGGCAGGCTCGCTAGTTCACAACATTGATAGGTAGTAGGAAGACACGGCGTATTGTCTTGACTGCATCTCGGGGCTACCTCGTTCCTTAGTTTCAACAGCAGATTGTATAGTAAATGAATTATTATGTATTAGGCTTTTGCACTTAAGTATGCTTATATTTTCGGAATTATGTGAATTACTATTACTGTACTGCTATACCTAGGATTGCATAGTACTGATTAGTGTCTGCTATTAGCAGCGGTTTCATGTTACTGCTGGATTTGATTTTGTTGTGTGTTTGTGACAGCATTTAATCACAATTATTTTTGACTGTATAATTAGAATTAGAATTATTTTAGTTAAGATTACTTATTCTGAATGACTTCGTAACCCGTATAATTAGATTTATTTTAGTTTAAGACTACTTATTCTGAACTACTTCGTAAATGGCGCAGCCTGTATAATTGTAAATTTGTTAATTTACGGATTTGCGGTTTGTGCATTTTCGTGATCACTTTATTGCCCCATAGCCTGCTAGGGCATAATAAACAGTTATCATCATCATCATCATCATCATCGGTATGTAGCCATAAACCCACCCCCTACCTTCTCTGAAAAAAATTTGCTGTTCGGTGGTATCAAAGAATATTTATGCGATGAAATATATCGCGTAACACATAGCGTTAAAACATTATTTATGTGACATTCGGCTGTTGACTAAACAATATGGCCGGTGTTGTTGATATCCGATATTAGTCATCGGTGTGAAAGAATATTTATCCGACACTTTTTAAATAAACAGTACGGCTAAGCAAGATCGGATAACTCACACCTCATATCTCATATCAAGAATATTTATTGGACACATTTAAATAAACAATTTAAATAAGCAATTCGGCTAAGAAATGACACTTTTTAAATAAACAGTACGGCTAAACAAGATCGGATAACTCACACCTCATATCTCATATCAAGAATATTTATTAGACACATTTAAATAAACAATCGGCTAAGAAATATGGAGTAAGGCGCGGTTGATGCCCCGCCCCCCCCCCCCCCCTCCATGGTGTCGTGGAATATTAGAGATGCCCCCCCACGCTGTGGAAGTCGGTGTGTATGTGTGGGTGTGTACGTGTGACGTGTACGTGTGCACTAACACGCGTTGATCCAGAACCGGCCTTGTTTATCTACTAGAGAGATAGAGGGACGATAACATTGAGAGACGGCAGAGCCGCCAGACACCGACACACCAACACTGTCGCGACGAGATACAAGACATCGACACACACACAGGAGCGGTTTCGATCATCGAGGAGAGATCGAAACCATAAGAGAGAGAAAGGACTCACATAAGCGGGAGGAAGAGAGAGACGGCCGACGAACGAGCAGCACGGTAGCGACTCGGCAACGAATACAATACACACACATACAAACATCCCAAAATCAAAACAATACACATACACAGCTGACGAGCTGCAGTAACATTTAAATCGAACACTGTATTGAATTTAGAATTATAATAAAATCCGTCGATTTTACGAGTGCGTTTTTCAAATTTTCTTCAGTTCCGGCTCGAGTCTCGAACAAAAATAAAAGACTGAAATCACAATACGTTTCATTTGGCGCCCGAACAGGGACTCGAGCGAGCTAGAGAAGTTAAAACGCACGTAAAAACATAAAATCAAAATGGAAGAACCAAGTGAACCAGTAGCTGAAAGTCCGAATAGATCATCCGACGAATTAGTCCTTGAAGACACACTCAATGATGTGCGTCGAACTCCTTCAGACAGGATGCAGGACGAGTTAGAAGAATCGATCCGCCTGCTGATGAGAGAGATGAAAGAAATTAAACTTGAGCAATCCCGAGAGCGTCTGATGACGACGGCAAACATAAAAGACCAAGACGAAAAGTGCGTTCTGAGATGCCGACAGACGCAGGAATTTGCACGACTCGAATGCCAAGAGGAAATAGATCGAGTCGTCGCACAAACCGACCGTAAAATAACGAGCTCACAAGATACGGTCACCGCAAAAATCGAAGCCGTGGATGACGAGAGAAAAGCTGACTTCGATGCACTAGAAAAAAAGCTCCAAAGGACGATGTCAGGAATCTCGCAAGTCCAGGAACTTACCAAAAGCACCGTCGCTCTAGCCAGGGAAAACCAGACTAGAATCGGAAGGTGAGAAGAAGAATTCCGAACGAGATTATCACAAACAATGAACATCTCGCAAGGTGGACTAAACATGAGTCAGATGTACGTTGCAAAACAACAACCACCGATATTCAACGGTGACGGGAGGGAACGACCAATGCGTTTCCTGAAAGAATTGCAACAGTTCTGGAGGGTCACGGGAATCGCGGACCTACATTACCTTATTAGTCAATCCTTGAAGGGACCAGCGAAGGATTGGTGGAGGGTCGTCGAGGATGACGTACAGACAATCGACGACTTCACCGCAAAATTCAAACTGCATTACTGGAGTCGAGAAATTCAGGATAAAATCAGTCGCAATCTAGAGTTCGGAGCGTACGAGATAGACGAACAAAGAGCGACGCGCGCCGAGTACGCAACCCAGATTTTTGGGAACGCCAAGGATCTGAGTAAGAATCTGACAAATGAAGAGATTATCCGATATCTCGGAAATCACTTCAATGAAACGGTAAGATCAGCGGTCCAGATCGGAACCGTAAAAACTATCGAGCAGTTCCTCGAGTTTTTGGAGAGCTTGGACGGTGCAGGGCCATTGAACGTGCAACGGAGACAACCAAGGAGGCCTCAATATGATGGGGGACCATCATGGGCACCAAACAACCGAAACACCGCACCTTGGGCACCGAGGAACCAACAACAGAATCCGAGATGGCGGCACAATGCGAATGACGACGAATCGAGGCAAACAAGCAATAATGCAGCTCAACAACCAAGGCAAACCCAGGTCCAATGGGCCCCGGCCAACAAACCACAAGAAAGCCAATCTCAAAAAACCCCGGAAGCAGTAGCAGGAACTTCCACAAATTCGGGAAACGCCTAAACGTTGCGCCCGAAACGAAAGTGGTCGAAGAAAAGATAGACACTCGAGGCGCAACGGAGGAAAAAGAAATTCTAGCAGCACAGGCGATCGAGAGAACGGACGACTCTCGATGCACAACAGATGAAGACGAGGTGGAAGGCGCGCTTGCAGAAGCAGAATGGCGAAGAAAAAGGAACCAGAAGAAGAGAGAAAGACTGACCCGACAAAAGGTCAAGGAAATAAAGAAAAAACAACAAGAATCACCAACTCAGATCGGAATGATAAATGAGGAGGACGTAACGAAAATTGAGAAAGCATCTCCCAAAGTGCAACAAAAAAAAGAGACAGAAACGTCGGCGGTCAAGGACGAAACATACGAAAGTCCGAGAAGTTACTTACAGGAAGAGACGAAGAGAAAAATCGAAAGAGAAGCCTTTCCAAAATGCCCAGTTATAAAAACAGAGATAGAAGGAGTCGAAATAGAAATGCTAATAGATAGTGGGAGTGAAGTATCAGGAATTTCCGAAGAATGGTATGAGAAATTAAGAACGAAGATAGAGCAATGCCCAATGTTACCGGTGGTACGGGGAGAAGTAAAGGGAGCGTTTAGCGACAATAAGAGAAGAATAAAGCATCAAATCCTCGTGGAAGTAAGGATAAAGGATGTGAAGGAGATAATACCGCTAATGGTAATCCCGAAGTTGAGCAGAGACGGACTCATTGGGATCGACGGGATGCTTCGATTCAAAATCGATATCAAATCGATAGCCTGAACGGGAAAATTCGAGTAGGGGAAAAGGATGCATTGTATTTCGACGGAGGGATCTGGAAAGAGAAATACAGAGAAACAAACGGCGACATAAAAGTAATGACGGTAGAAACAATGGAAGACGAAAGGATAACAGAAGAGGAGGTCGATAAAAAAATAGAAGAAAGCGAAAACATGCTGAATCACATACAAGATGAGTTCAAAGCACTCATTTACAGATACAGAAATATTTTCTCAAAACGTCCAGGAAGGATGAGCAGCTACGTACATCAGTTACACCTCGAAAGTCCCGAACCATATGTGAATCGGTCATACCCGATACCGATGCAGTATCGAGAGGCGGTGCGACAAGAGATACAGAGAATGATGAAACACGGTGTAATCGAGAGAACGACTAGCCGGTTCATCAACCCAATGGTGACGGTAATAAAAAAGGACGGGTCAGTGAGATTATGCCTCGACGCACGACAATTGAATCAGTACCTCATTGAAGATCACGACTCGGCACCACCAACGGAGGAAATCTTCCAAAGATGTGGAGGAATAAAGGTAATGTCGAGTCTTGACATGACGAGCAGCTTTTGGCAGATCCCGCTAGCACCAACGTCGAGGAAATACACAGCATTCCTCCACGAAGGGAAATGCCAGCCTGATCAAAGGATTAGAAGTTGTGTTGCAAAACTTGGGCAGCTCGGTCATAAATTTTGTCGACGACCTTTTATGTATTTCGAAGACGGCGGAAGAACACCTTGACCATTTAAACAAAATTTTCAAAAGAATACAAGAACACGGCATGACCCCGAATTTTCGGAAATGATCATTCTTCAAGAAACAAGTGGTCTTCCTAGGACATATCCTATCAGCAGAAGGGATAAAGCCAGACCCGGAAAAGATAAGGGCGATACATGAATATCCGGAGCCCGTGAACGCGAAGCAATTAAGGGGATTTCTCGGATTAATAAACTTTTATTCAAAATTCACCAACCGCCATGCAGAATCGACAGTACCTTTACTCGAACTCCTAAAAAAGGGAGTGACATGGGAATGGAACACGACGAGGAGTAAAGCGTTTGAAACAACGAAAAATTTGTTTACCGAGGACGTGATGTTGAAACATCCAGATACGAAGAAAACTTATACGTTAACTACCGATGCGAGCGACTACGCAATCGGAGCAATTTTGGGGCAGGAAGACGAGCAAGGTGAAACGGGAGTCATCGCCTTCGCAAGCCGAACGTTGAAAGGAGCGAAAAAGGGTACATGACCACAGAAAAAGAACTCCTCGCGATTGTATGGTCGCTCCAAAAATTTCGCACATACCTGTTAGGAGCGAAAATCAGGATTATCACAGACCATAAGGCACTGACATTCCTAAGGACGTGCCGATTTGCGGGAGACAGACTCCTCCGATGGGCCCTCTTAATACAGGACTACGACCTTGAAGTCGAACACTGCCCGGGGAGAGAGAACACGGTCGCTGACGCTCTGAGCCGCCCACGCGACCAGCATGAGAAAAACCACCAGCAATTAATAATCGCAACGATACTGGCGAAAGAGCCGAGTGCACAATTCACGGAAAATATAAAAGGAATCGGCGAGCAACAACGAGATGACCCGAATCTACAAAAACTGTGGACAGAAACCGAAGAAAATACGGCAGAAAAACCACGTTACAGAATCCACCAGGGATGTTTACAAAAAACAACGAGATCCGGAGACTAGAAAATTATCATACCGGCACAGATCATTGACCAACTGATAAAAGAATGTCATGAAATGTACGGCCACATCGGATCGAGAAAGATACTCAGAATGATAGAGGAAGATTTTAGTTACCCCCACTTGGCCAGGAAAATTCGCCAATGTACCGGCAATTGCGACAAATGTCAGAGGAACAAAATACTGACACAAACAAACTACGCAAAGATGCAAACAATAATACCAAACGGTCCAGGAGACCTATTATCAATCGATTTTTACGGATCATTACCAGCAGCAATGGGTGGCGTAAAGCATATCCTAGTGACGATCGATGCATTCACCAAATTTGTAAGACTATATGCACTGAGAAAGGCCAACGCGACAAGTACGATAACAAGAATCTTCAACGACTACATCCCGAAATATGGCAAGCCAACAAAAATTCAGTTCGATCACGGTACACAATTTACCTCGAAGCAATGGCTCGAACGTCTGAAAAGCGAAGAAATAACACCGATATTTTCATCGATTAGACACCCGCAAGGAAACATCGTCGAACGGGTGAACCGAGAACTGGGGAGATTTTTCCGAACATTCCTAGAAAATGCACATACTGGATGGGCAAAATGGCTCCCAATTATCGAAACATGCATAAACGAGACGTACCATGAAACAACAGAAGTCACTCCGATGGAGCTCCAACTGAAAAAAAAACCTCAAAGAGTATGGAAGGAATGGATCCTAACGTTGAAAGAGGAAGAGATCGACCAATTAACATACGAGGAAAAGATCCAGAGTGTCTGAGAACGAATCACAAGAAAAGGACGGGTCCGCGCGGACCGCTTCAACAGTAAACACCGTACCACGTGCTTCGAAATAGGAGACATGGTATTGACACGAGCATTAAATGTCTCAGATCCGAAAGCGAAAATAACGGCCAAATTTCTTCCATTATACGAAGGACCATACCGCATAAAAAAATGCGTTGGCCTCGCGACATATCTTCTCGAGGACCCGGAAACAAAAAAAGAAAGAAGAAAATTTCACGGCTGTTTACTGAAGAAATACGTAACAGATAAAACGCCAGAAACGAAGAAGGGCGAAATCGGAAATAAATAAAATTCAACGATAAGAAATACTGAGGAGCCCAATGGCAATCGAAATAAGATAATTCACAGTAGCAACAGACCGAAATCGGATTAAGCATAATTATATTAACGGCTGAAACAAAAGGCGAACCCGAACGTTCGAGAACAAGCACCGGCAAGTGTAAACACTGTCGAATGAGAACATAAGTATCAACGCTACATGAAGAAACTCAGGTGATCAGCACAATTAACCGCCAAATAAGAGATCAGAAGCACAGAAGCAATGGAGAAAGCAACACACCAGAAGGCAGCAGAGCCACGCGACAAACCTATACCAACAAGAAAAAGGAAGAATCAAGGCCGCCGAAAATTGGACAAACAACAGAAGCAGATAGACGCACAGTGGCTACAAATCCAAAACGAATACAATCTGACCAGTATCACTGACGAGAACATTCGTGATTGGTACCCTGGAAAATCGTTAGGAATATAAAAGTGGGAGAGATCCAAAATTCACGCTTGGCAGTCCGCAAATCAATCAGAAAGCAAGTAGAATCGAAGAAAGAAACAGTGAACAAGCAAAATGGATTAAAAAAATTACGACGTGGCGACACTTAAAGGGACTTATCATAACATCGGAATAGTGGAGTTATTAGACCCGGAGCAGGTTTTCGTGAGAATGAAGCTACCGGGCATAGACGCGAGACTTTATCCCCGGAGGTTTGAAGACATCCCGTACCACCATGAAGAAGTGCACCAGTGCATAGAGGAGGAGCTCTTCCCGGGGAAAGGAGTCCTCATCGATAGAAACCGGAAATTCTACCGAGGAACGGTGACTGAATATCAAGATGGCGAGGTGGGCGATTGGTTGGGGGACGAAGCCATGGAAATATATGCACAAGTCCACAACTGTCCCCCCAAGATGGACATACCTCATCCCGTACACCGCCATTCCGTGCGGAATACGAGGTATAGCCCCGTATTACAGCGGACCATATGACGAGGAGGCGAGCGACTTCCTCCGCCAACTAGTTCGAAAAAAAAATGGGACCTGTCAATCGAGGAGGAATGGACAGGCACGGACGCGATATGGGGGACCCTACACGCGAAGTCCGAAGGGAGGCCATCCTATCAGCAGATCCTGAAGGACCTCAGAATAGCCCGACGAACGAAACAACGAAACCGTTTCAGGTGGATGAGCGAGGGCCCCCAGCTGAGCAGCCGGGAGGAGAACAACCGGAAACTTGAGCGGTACATGAGGACGGCGAACCCGCAAACATTACAGGCGGAAAGAGAAACGGATAACAACAGTGACGCAGAGACGGTTATCATGAGTCAATTCCCAGAGGAATTACTCGAGCAACCGTGGACGGTGCATGAGGACGAAGAAACCGAATGGGACACGAGGTTCAACGCCCTATGGTCAAGAAACCAAATAGGGAACAACGAACAACAAGAGGATAGCGAAGAAGAAGCAAGATCAGAATCGGGAGATTCTTGCCAGTAAAAAAAAAACATACACACAAAAAACATACACACAAAAAACACACACACAAAACATACACACAAAAAACCCACACACAAAACATACACACAAAAAACACACACAAAACATACACACAAAAAACACACACACAAAACATACACACAAAAAACACACACACAAAACATACACACACAAAAGACACACAAAACATACACACCGAAGAAAATGTACTACTAGAATTAAGAAATAAAAAAAAAAATAAAAAAAAAAAAATGAATCCAAGTATCCGATATTCCCCATCACAAAAAAAAAAAAAAAAAAAAAAAAAAAAAACAAATAAAGACATAAATATAGAGCAAGTAGAGTACGGCAGAGAAGCCCAAGATGACAAATAGAATAGAAGAAGAGAAAGGCAACACCGACGCCTAAAAGTTTCAAAAAAAAAAAAAAAAAAAAGAGAACATGTATTAGATGAACAACAGTTCACAGTAAGAAGAAAGGCCCCAATGAAGACGAGACGAAAGGAAGATAGAAAGGATTTTCGACTGCGTGGTTCCCACGTTGCCAAAAATCCTGGGGGACAATGTAACGGGAGATAGTACATCGGCGACAAGCACAGCCGAACAATAAATTAAATATAAAGTCCACGAAGCTCCCGGCAGAGGGACAATAAACAAACTCCGCTCTCGCCAACAATATAGCAACGAGCAACAAATATAAGGCCAACGAAATGAACAATTGCTACGAATCTTTCGGTCAAAGCTCGATAAAGAGTACTCGTCATCTGATCGATACAATAGTACAAAGGTGGGTGACTGTTTGAGGCCCGACATTATCACGCAAGTGATAAGTCGGAGAGGCTCGTGTGTTATTAAGCCCTAGGAAATTGTATACGAGAAGAAGTCCAGGAAATTTAAAAGGCAAGAGAACTGACCAGTACACTGTACCGTCAGCTGTCTCACAGGCGGCCATGATCGCGCCGAAAGAGAGAGATAGAGGGACGACAACATTGAGAGACGGCAGAGCCGCCAGACACCGACACACCAACACTGTCGCGACGAGATACAAGGCACCGACACACACACAGGAGCGGTTTCGATCATCGAGGAGAGATCGAAACCATAAGAGAGAGAAAGGACTCACATAAGCGGGAGGAAGAGAGAGACGGCCGACGAACGAACAGCACGGTAGCGACTCGGCAACGAATACAACACACACCCATACAAACATCCCAAAATCAAAACAATATACATACACAGCTGACGAGCTGCAGTAACATTTAAATCGAACACTGTATTGAATTTAGAATTATAATAAAGTCCGTCGATTTTACGAGTGCGTTTTTCAAATTTTCTTCAGTTCCGGCTCGAGTCTCGAACAAAAATAAAAAACTGAAATCACAATACGTTTCAGCACATATCACAAGCTTAAAGAACTGAAAATGAACTTACCATTGCCTAATTAATCCTCGAGAACGTCGCACAAACACAAATAGACATCCGCGATTCACTAAGGCGCCGCCATCTTAACTGTTAAGCATTTGAACATCGATTTCCATCGATCTGTGACGCAGCCAATCAGACCGATCATTCCGGAAGAATTACCACGGAACGCGCCAATCGCTGCACAACACGGCCGGTGGAACGCACCAATCACAATCGACTACCGAGAGCGACACACTCTACAAAGCGAACTGTATGAATATAGTTACGAAAGGACAGAATAAAGAATAATTAAATTTTTTTTTTACGTCTACCTCTTAATTTTCCTCGAGTTTACCTACTGAACATTTCAATATATATATATATACAAACATATTTATGCACAATAGCGTAAGATCCTAATAATTAAACAATACAATTATTAAATTAACTCCAATTATGTTATAGCATACGGCACGCGCGAACGAGCTCTGTCGTATCTAGACAATATTTTGACATTAGTCATATAGGTACGTGATGATCCGAGCGCTCGTCCCGTGCAATGATACGTATATGACGCATCGTTGCGGTATGCAGGATATCGTATATTCTGCAAAAATGCTGAATCGTGTGTAAACAATACCATAATAAACTTTAGGATAGTTCAGAAAGAGACCTGGGGATCTGTTGAATAATTTCGTTGTTAGTTAGAGTTTAGTTATTTTCCAACAGTCGCGCGTGAAACATCAAAAATGTGATATCTCGTATTTTTAACAAATAATTTATTACGTGCGGCAGTTATTGATGCCGGGGACGATGAGTCATACACACGTGCAAAAGTGCTGACCTAGGGATTTGGGAAGCAGCGCAACAGCGTGCTGCTGCTCCTCATTGGCCTTCAGAAATCAGTTCAAGTCGAGGAAGCGTCACGAGTTGTTGTGACAAATTAAAAAATGAGCAAACGCTCTATGTAGTCGGTGATGCAGGCGCGTTGGTTCGATCGCCGATTTAGCCCGGGTGTGAAAGTGCGCGAAAAAACAGGTGTGTGTGTGTGTGTGTGTGTGTGTGTGTGTGTGTTGAGCGGAAGAAAACGGATATGGGTGATCAGCTGCGCAATAAAAGGCGGGTAGCATAGCAACTGGTAAGTGCTATGCTACCCTGTAATTAAACCTAATTACAGATTTAAAACTTAAAGAAACGCGTACTATGGCGACATGCTCCATCCCCTCTCCTTCAGAGAGTACAGCGATCCTCTTTACTCATATTAAAGATTTTGACCGGTTGCTATAAAAGCCTTCCGCATAAACTTAATATCATAACGGGTCTTGGTGTAGAGCTAGCTATTCAGACTGGTAATCCAAGGGTCGGCAGTTCGAGTATCGGTGTCTGCATCGAATTTTTTAATTCTTTAAAAAAGATGTAACTAAAAAAACAGCGCTCCACCATACCGACACATTCCCTCCCCCGCTAATAAAACGCCAAAAATTAAAAAAGAACAAGCTCTCCACTATACCGACACTCCCTGCCCCCTCTAATGAAACGCCAAAAAATAAAAATGAAAAAAGAACAAGCGCTCCACTATACCGACACTATCCATCCCCCTCCCCGCCCCGCACCCAAGGCCTATCGAGCCAAGGACACTCGGCGGCCGTGGAGTGGGGGCAAAAAAGCGTACTATGGCGACACACTCTATCCCCCCTCTCCTCCCCCCGCAACTCTTCCCCCCGCGCTCACGACCGACCGACACTCGGTGGCCGCGGAGTGGGGGAAATGCGTGGGGGAAAGGAGTGGGGATGAGAGTGGGGATAGGAGTGGGGGTGGCCATAGTGCGCACCATACTACTGCCGGCAGCTGGGGCACTGCTACTCGCAGTGTCCCAATGGCCCTCCTACCGCGGTGTTCTGCCGGCAGAGCGGGCGGAGGGGTAAGACCCTTTGCATGTGTCCGGCGTGCAGCTCCCATTGGCGGGAAATGGCGCCGCATGTAGCCGCCGCGGGACGAAACGTCCCATGGGAGGAGCTGCGGGCCCTACGGGTCCCGCGGACAAGTCGCCGGTCCCGGCAAGAGGGGGTAACCACGAGGCCGGGCCAAGCGGCGGCCTTAAGCGATCCACCGCCAAGGTCCCAATCTCCGGCCCCAGCTCCATGGGACCGGATGCCGCTGGACTGCCCTTGAGCGGACCCAAGGATGCTCCCGTCAATCTGGGTGCGGGGCTCCTATAGCCCCCATAACCCACGGATCTCGAAACTGGCCTCCAACCACAGCTCTTGCAAAATAAGGTAGAGAGATACCTAGCTCTCCTAACATCGGGCCTAACGGCTCGCGATCCCGCTAACGTCTACACGTTATAGCTCCCGCACCAGACGGCAGAAATTCCGAGCTCTCGAAAAATCAGGCCTAACGGCCCGGGTTCCCGCCGATTCTTCCAGGTCAAGCCCTGGCAGATGTCGTATATCTGAAATAGTCGTAACAACCCCGTTATTTTGCCTCCGGGCTAAAAATTAAGTTCTCGAGGAGACGGTCGGATCCACCAGCGTTGAAGCTCACCCGAGGAGTGAGATCGTTGTCCATCCAGGATAAGGGGAGTACTATGGTCACGCTTCGGTAAGTCTAATCCTCCCCACGGAGTTCTCGTATTGGTGTTGGATAATTTAAATCGAACCTGATATTTTCGTACCGATTCCGCCCCTATAGGTCGCGTTAACCCGCGTAACCGAAACCCACCCTAAGGGGTGGGGAGTTGTGACGTGATCTTCCCGATGTGGAGAAAAGTCGCCGTCACAAGGCCGTTATCGGAATTTGCCGCACTCTGCAACTCGTCGATCGTATGCGCTTCCGATTCTTTGATTTTTTTTACTGCCGTTGTAGATTTATTTTGTTAAGTGACAGTGTTGTCGAAGGGATAGTTTAGGGAGGAACGGCGCCGCGTTCGACCCTGACGAGGAGAGTAGTGCTCGACGAACCGAATTACCCATCAGGGAAGAACGGCCGGCGAGTACGCTCGAGAAATTGATGCAGGTCCGGCTGCAATACCGGCGCCCCGCTGTTAGGTGCATCGTACATAAGGAGAAGCAGAGGTTTTGGGATTGCGGGTGAGAGCGGGAACCTTTCGTGCCGCCGATGTGAGTGCTCTCCTATGTGCGATGACCATGGGGATACGATTTTCGGCGTACTCGCAAGATCTCGAGTAACGTCGATAATTACGATTTCGTTGGGGTAAGTATGGTGTCGAGCGAGAGGGCAGTAGCTCCCGATGATAGATTTCGTGTTTCGGCTGATCGAAATATGATTGGTCGAAAATCAGTAGTTACCGTGCCGCGCTCGAGACCAGAGGTGTCTCGCGAAGCATCGTAGAGAGAGCGAGGTGTCTCTGTCTCGCATACGCGCCATGCGTATGCTGAGTTCTCTCTCTACGTACGCGCTCTAGTCGTGTCTCGCTCTCGCTTACGCGTCATGTGTAAGTCGCGCTCTCTCCCTCTACGCACTCGCTCTAGTCGTGGTTCGTCTCTCGCCGAGGTGAGAGGTGTAAGTTCGCGTACGCGCTATAGGGAGTTCCGTGTCGACCCGGCTCCCTATAGATGAAATAAATTCGCGTTTTCTCGAGTGCTCTCGTAAAGTAAATTAGTTCTCGCAATATAAAAATTAATCGATCGATTCCGATGGTTAAAATCTAAGCTCCCGTGATGGTTAGTGTGATTTGTTTTGCTGACGATTTCGTGCTCAGAAGTTTTCGTGAGTGAATTCGGAGAGTTCATGTTCTCGTTTTTCAGATCGAGACTCAGTCTCTCGCGAAAGATTAACGCTGTTTTGGTGCCATCTCGGAGTGACTTACCCCGACCCTCTCTACCATAATCGACAACCTGAGCGGCCGAGCGTTTCCGGTTTGTCGGTCTCGCTGGCGCATCCAGGTGGACCGGATTGTCACCTCCGGCGAAATAAAAGTGACCCGATCCACGCAGGTAAGTCGTGATCATGGAGGGGCCGGGTCGTTCCCTCCCGACCCCCAGGTTGTGCCGGTTGTCGATACTGGCGAAATAAAAATCGACTGGCGCCCTGCCGGCAAAATTGCGGATGCGGCAGCGAGAGAGAGACGACCGAAGGTGACGATGGCGGAAGGATTCCGGAAATTCGTCACAATATATACATATACATGTCGGATCGCTGAGGATTTGGACGAGTCGTGGTGTGCGAAGAACAATACGTATACACATGTATGCATATATATATGGCCTATGTTGTCTCCGAGACGTCGAAGTGAGATACGTGCGGTGTTGTGTTGAAAAACACTCGATCGTACATGAAGTATAATATACCTTGGTATAATTGATATTTATGTTTCGAACGAGCATCTTATATACTCGAGTCTGAGAGTGGTCTATCATAGATCCGCAAAGATTTAAGGCCGTCGCCTTGAAGGTACTGTTGGCGAAAAATAATTTAAAAACGACGGGGTCAAAGGCGGAACTCATTTCCCGGTTGAGGGAGTTTGACCCGAGTGGTGCCTGGATGGACCAAGTGAGCACAATTGTAGATGAGCACAATATAGAAACCTTGTTTCATGAAACTGACGCAAGGTGCCAACGTAATTCGCAGGATGAACCAACGATCTCAATAATGGCCGAGTCGGACGCTTTGCGAAGAGATCTAGAACTCATGCGCAGAGAATCTGCACTCGTTACACGAGAGCTAGAACTGATTAAAAGAGAGAACGATTTTTTAGACAGTAGTCGCACTAATTAACATTAGCAAATGCGAGTCGAGAGGACCAGCCATGTGACCATCCGAGAAGGGAGTTTAGTGTCACGAAAGTGCGACTGTTAGGAGTCACTTACAATCTGGACGCAAATTTTACAAGAATTTTGATAGCATCGAAGCTCAAGGGCAAAGCGCAGCGATGGTTTCACTCAAGACCGGAATTTATCGAGATGGATGTGGACACGCTGTTAAACGAACTAAAAACAATGTTTCACCTTCCTGTCGATCATGTGACCCGACGACGCCAGTTTGAGACTCGAGTGTGGAAATCCGACGATACTTTTAGTGACTATGTGCACGGCAAGGTCATCCTCGCAAATAGAGTTCCAATCAACAAAGAGGACATCATAGAACATCAGATCGAGGGAATACCAGTCCCAAACATGCGCAATCAGGCTCGTATGCAACGGGAAACGCGAAAAAAAATGTTCACCAACGAGACGTAGCAAGGACGAGCCGAGGCTCGTAACAAGCCATCGGAGGAAAATGGAGCGGAGAAGCCAAGAGGCGCGTTGTTACAATTGCAACCTTTTTGGTCATGTTGTCGTCGATTGCAAACAGAAGCCGAGGACTAAAATCTGCTTCAGTTGCAAGGAGCCTGGACATTTTTCAAAAATCTGCCCAACGAAGCTACCGACGACGGGGGAACAGACTTCGGAAATCCACAATGTCGACGAGACACCGAACACCGATGAATTTTGGAAGGTCACTGAATTTCGATTTCGATCAAAAACGGCCGAGCCCGTTTTTCTTGAGACATTGTGTGATACAGGGAGCCCAATAAGTTTTCTGAAGACGTCTGCGATTCCTTCATCCGTCAGATACAAGGTTTGCCAATTGTTGAACAAATATAGCGGAATAAACAACACGAGACTCGAGGTGAAAGGTATTGTAGAAGTTGATCTAATGGTCGATAATGTAACACGATCCGTAGAATTCTATGTTGTACCCGATAGCACGATGCAGAGCGCTGCGGTGATAGGACGCGACGCGTTGAAAAAGTTCGGTATCGAACTAGTAATGAAAACAAATTCGACCATAAATGAGACAGTACACGAAATAATGAATATCGAGGATATAACCACAGAACAGGTAGACGATCATCTGAATATAAATCCCGAAATCTCCCCTGAGATTCGTGGAATTGTCCGAACAATATTTAAAGATCATTATTTTGTGTCATCGAAGCCCGACACGCCTAAACATCGAGCAGAACTCAAATTAGAGTTAAAAAATCTAAGTCCTTTCCGTTATGCACCGCGCCGCCTATCTCATGACGAAAGGAAACAATTGACTGAGATTATTGACAAACTGCTAAAAAAGGGCATCATATGGTAAAGTAGTTCGGACTATGCTTCGCCCATAGTCCCCGTAAAGAAAAAATCGGGAGAATTGAGATTATGTGTCGATTACCGGACAGTTAATAAGGCCCTTGTACGAGATAATTATCCTCTTCCACTGATCGAAGATTTAATAGATTCACTTAACACAAAGCATTATTTCAGTCTGCTAGACTTACGAGATGGATTTCACCTCACAGCCATGGCTGAAGACTCTATTAAATTTACTTCGTTTATTACACCGATCGGTCAGTTTGAGTTCGTTAGAATGCCTTTTGGACTGAAAACAGCTCCGTCGAGATTTTAAAGATATGTTAATGAGGTATTGACGGACTTGATCGGAGATGGGGTAATTGTCGCGTACATGGACGATTTCTTGATAGCTACACGAACGATCGAGGAACACATAGAGGTGTTGAAGAAAACATGTAAATTGCTCGTCGAAAATAATCTCGAATTACGCATTGACAAGTGCAAACAAAAGTCAATTATTTGGGATATCATATATCGGCAAAGGGTGTTAGCCCAACTAGCGAAGGGGTAGTAGCAATTTCTCGATTTCCAATCCCGCAGAATGTTCGGGCAGTGCAATCATTTCTTGGTATGTGTTCCTATTTCCGTAAATTTGTGCACGGATTTTCGATTATTGCAGCTCCGTTATATGCCCTATTAAAAAAGGACACTAAGTTCAAATGCGGACGAGAAGAACTTGATTCGTTCAATACTTTTAAAAATAAACTCATGAGTAAGCCTGTTATGGCGATATACAATCCGTGTGACGAGACCGAGTTGCATACGGACGCAAGCTCATTAAAGTTCGGTGCAATTTTATTGCAACGAAAAGAAGATAAATTACTTCACCCAGTATTTTACTTCTCAAAACAAACGTCCGAAAGTGAAAGCAAGAAACACAGTTTTGAGTTGGAGACGCTTGCAATAATCTATGCCTTGCGCAGATTCCGGATCTATTTACAAGGTCTTAATTTCAAAATAATTACAGACTGTAATACTGTCACTATGACACTTAATAAGAGAGATATTAACCCATAAATATCACGGTGGGCATTGGAAATGCAGAATTTTGATTACAAAATCGAACATCGAAGTGCCGATAGGATGAAACGTGTGCATGCTTTAAGCCGCGAACATAACGAGGTGTACGTCATTGAAGATAATCCAATAGAGCTGAACCTCGCGTTGAGTCAAGGTAGGGATCCGAGTATCGTGGAAATCAGGAAAAAACTTGAAAAATCTGAGGACAAACAATATGAAATGCGAAATGGCATAGTTTACCGACAAAAGGATGATAGAATCCTGTTCTACGTACTTGCTTCAATGGAAAGTCATGTGATTCGATGATACCATGATGATATGGGACATTTGAGCGTGGAAAGAACATGGGACGCGATAAAACAGAATTATTGGTTTCCAGCAATGGGAAAAAAAATCAAGACCCATATTAGTGATTGCTTGAAATGTTTGGCATTTTCGCCAACTACTGGGAAAATCGAAGGCATGTTGGCACAATATTCCGAAGGGCAATACTCCATTTCAAACAATCCACGTAGATCATTGTGGCCCTATCGAAAACATAGGCTCAAGCAGCATATTCTAGTAATAGTTGACTCGTTCACGAAGTTTACAAAATTATAAGCGACAAAGTCGACGGCCACAAAGGAGACGATCAGATGTTTAAATCAGTATTTCACCGACTACAGTAGACCCCGAATATTGGTGTCCGACAGAGGCACGTATTTCACGTCCGCTGAGTTTCAGGAGTTCGTAAAAGAAAATAATATTCAATACATATTAGTAGCGACGGCGTCGCCAAGGGCGAATGGTAGAGCGGATAAACCGGGTATTGGGTCCTATGATCGCTAAACTAACAGATAATTGTGGCGGAAATTACTGGTATCGCACTCTTGCCACAGTAGAGTATGGACTGAACAATACTGTTCATAAAAGCACAAACGAAACTCCAAGTAGGCTGTTGTTTGGCGTGATGCAGCGTGACGGAGTCGTAGACGGTATTAGCGATTTTCTCGACGACACGGTTCCAGCGGAACCTCGTAATTTGGAAGTAATTAGAGCTAAGGCGTCAGAGAATATTGTCAGGAATCAACAGTATAATAAAGCATATGTGGATAAGCACCGGAAAGAATCGCACGAATATAAAGAAGGAGACTACGTTATGGTTAAAAATTTTGAAAGCACTCCAGGTGCCGCGAAAAAACTGATCTCTCGTTTTAAAGGACCGTATATAGTAAAAAAAATGTTTGCGTTTTGGACGGTATATCGTAGGTGACATAGACAATTGTCCGATAACCTAACGACCCTATAAATGCGTGTGGGAAACATCCAACATGAAACCCTGGCGAGTCTCTACGGAGTAAATATTTTTCGAACATGCATGTTAACCCTCTATAAGTCAAGAACATAGATTTTTAATATTTTTTTGTATATGGGTAGTTAAAATAAAATAAAAATACACGTGTTTCATAGTTTTTCGTTTATTCAATTATTTAAAAAAATATATAGAAAAACAGGGAGTGTTGCCTGGGGGCAACACTGAGACACAAGCTTAAAAATTATATAAGAGAAAGTTATGAGAGGTGGAAGCTCCTGAAGCAGTTCTTGGTTTTGGTATAGCATAGTGCAACCCCGCATTTTTCGCATGTATTGTGAGTAAATCCAGTGCACTTCGGGAGTTTGCACCTAATTTTTTTATCGGACCATTGGGGCCAGTGCCCAATTTGGTCTTGCCGTACTGCCGTAGGAGGTGCATGCTGTGCAGGTCCTTTACGTTTTTTTGCTTGTATCTCTTTCTCCAGCGATCGGCGACTTGACATACTAGGCTTTATACCCAATTTACAAAGAGTCACTGCAACATCAAGACGAAAATCCGCTGAAGATAAACGACATGGGAGGCCTTTGTCTTTACAGACTCTTTTATATAGTAACCATGAGTTGGCCATTGTCAGGTCCAAGTAGTGATAGAATAGACGTATTTGCCATCGTTTGCTACGCAACTGTATCTTGTATATCCCCATGATGCTATCAATCAAGTCAACACCACCCATGTGGCGGTTGTACTCGCCTACAACATTTGGTCGTTTTATGCTCACGTACCTGGAGTTCTGTTTGTCCCATCTACGAACATCAGTTTCAGGCTGTATTCCAGCAAAAGTAGAAGCCAGAGTGACAATTTTATTGTCTTTCCATGCAACATTAGATATGTCGGTGCCGTTGACATCCGCTACATATTCTTCTGAATAACCTCTGGGTTTTTTCAACATCTCCTTTTCTGGTAGCAACTTACAGTCTGGGATTCTATTTTTTCTAATCGTACCAAGACCGTGAATGCCTTCTTTGGCCAAATATTCCAACAGACGAAGAGAGGTAAAATAATTGTCAAAATACAATTGGTAATTTTGATGCCTTGGAATCATGCGCGCTAACCTCATGACGACGTTTGATGCTGCACCCAAATCTGGCTCCTCTGGAAGCGTAACGTTTTCCTTGCCAGTTTCAATTTCTGTTTTATAGGCATAACCAGTAACGCCACTCAACACGTAGATTTTGTAACCCCATTTGTGTGGCTTTTGAGGGTTGTATCGCTTCAACACATTCCGTGCTTTGGTGGAACACATTTGCTCGTCAACACAAAGGTGTTCTTCCAAAGGGACCTTCTTGTAAGCTGCATTGCAAGACTCAACCACTGGTCTAATTTTGAAAATTCTGTCATGTTCAGGATCGTTCCTAGGGACATTTTTACTATTGTCGTTGAAGTGTAAGATTTGGCGTATTTTTTCAAATTTATTCAATGACATAGTATCCTGTATTATTGGGGTACCAAGTATCGGAGTCCAGTGGTTCGTAACTCTAGGTAATCGAATAAGAGACATTAGATAAACAATACCCATAAATTGCCTGATATCCATTTCTGTCACACGAAAAGTGCTATTAGGATCATTCTGAACTTGATAAAGATTGGTCTCCTCTGAAATCATCGTGATAAGTTCTTGTGAAAAGAGGTAAAAGAAAAACTGGATAGGAGTATCTAGTTCTTGAAGTCCAGCGCCCAATATCTTATTACCCTTGAACCTAAGCTGCTCGGTATTCAACTGTAGGCTCTTCTTCTTCCAGCGTAAATTCAGTTTAGTAGGTTTCGATGTAGTGGGTCTTGATTGATTGCTTTGAGCTGATGAAGGTTGAGCAACGGCAACGTTTGATGTAGTTTCAGTCCTTGGTAGTAATGGAACTGAACTCTCATGGCTATTTTCTAAGGTTTCTATAATAGAATCCACGTCGATATCTAAGGTGGAAGTATTGTCTTCAAAAAATTCTAATTCAGGTGAAAAATCTGGGTCTGCTAGGCTGTCATCATCAAAATCCAAACCGTCCTCGCTGTCATCACCATTCTGCAGAATCGAAGTAATATCTTCCTCCAAAAGGACTCGAGGAGGACGCTTACGAGCTGCCCTGGATGACGAAATAACACTTATCAATACACACAGAAACTAATACAAAATTATACCCATAAACGTCAATGTAGCTTACGGGCAACAAACACAAATTTTCAAAAAATAGCTAATTAATGATAATATTTGCCATTGATAACGTCAAATATCAAATATTTAGACACTTACCTGTCCATATTATTGAAAATTAACCCACAAAACACGAAAAAACTTTTTTAACCCTCTATATCATGGTGTAGACTGTAAGCAACATACCGCTTCACCTACCACTAAATTCATACGATTAGTTTTTTGACGTTATAATGCACTGTTTACCGTAGTCTACAAACCGAAGTAACGACCAGGTACTAAAAATATTCCATAGATGGCGTTACCTGCCACAAATTGAATATTTTTTCACTGAGCCGTTGTAATTTAACAAGTTCGCGCGTGCTCCTAATTAAAAATTATTTTAAGTTGCATTTCATACCGTAAGTTATTACGAAAATGTGTATGTTAAGTTGTATTTCGTACTGTAAGTTTTATTACGAAAATGTGTATTTTAAGTTGCGCTTCGTATTATAAGTGTTGAGCTTTTTGACATTGAGGAGTCAATTGTGGATTCAGGGTTGGTTATGTTCAATAAATGCGATGTTTTGTGTTAGAAGTCTCGTTTTTACTCGTAGAATGTTCGTTTCTGCCAGGAGACTAGATGAGACTAAAAGTCTTGCTTAGCGCCTAAATGTGCGTACACGAAAAGGGAATGAACACGCACGAGATGACCCGACTCTGATTCTCGCGAGATCTCGCGAGCGCTCTTACGCTGCCTAGTTCACACCCGTACAGTCGGCTTAAAAAAAAACTCCGCTGTACAGTTAGCGCGATAAACATTATTTTTCTCTAACACTACGGCCGTTTGAGCGTTGACTGTTTCCTTCTTTCATACCAAGACTTTCTCTCAACATTTTAAAGCGATCCCTCGGTAGGGCTTTGGTGAAAATGTCGACTCTCTGATATTCAGAGAGAATGTATTCTACTTTAATATCACGGTTCATTACTTTTTCACGAACGAAGTGATAATGCACTTCTATATGCTTTGTACATTTGTGGTACACGGGATTCTTGACTAATTGAACCGCGCTTTTATTGTCAACATACAAAATTGTTTCGTTTGTACATTTGGATCCAATGTCGCTTGTAAGTGCTCTTAGCCAAATAGCTTCACGCGTCGCTGACGACACCGCTACATACTCGGACTCAGTCGTGCTTAAAGTTACGAGCTTTTGCCTTTGTGAGGACCACGCCACGGCACCATTCGCGAGACAGAAAACATAACCGGTAGTGGACCACCTCGTTTCAGTATCTCCTGCGTAGTCGGCATCAGAAAAGCTCAAGAGCTCCGGTTCGCTACCGCCGCTGAAATACTTTATTCCATAATTCGCGATGCCATTCAAGTAGGCAAAGATACGTTTGACTGCATGCCAATGCTCCGAACTGTGTTTACTCAAAAATTTGCTAACCGAGTTCACGGCATACGCGATATCCGGACGAGTTACCGAAGAGACAAAGACTAGAGATCCGACTGCTTCTCTGTAAGGAACATTTAATAATTCTTCGTTGTTTTCTGCCCGAGACAGCGTAACGTGCGAATCAGCCGGCACGCTGAGAGGCTTAGCTTCCCCAATTCCAAATTTTTCACAAATTTTGCTAATATAACTACTCTGATGAATAAAAAGAGATTTTTCTGCGCGATCACGAATTATTTGCATGCCAACAAACGTGCTTCCATCGCTACTCGTTATTCAGAATGTATCATTCATTTGTTTAACAATAAGATTAATTGTCTCTATAGAATGCGCTGCCACTAAGCCGTTGTCTACGAATAGTGCTAAGAACACTCGCTCGCTATTATATCAACCGACAAAGACACATTTGTCGGCTTCACACTCGGTGAACTCGAAGACACTCAAGAAGTCCTTGAATTTCTCGTTCCAGCATCTGGGAGCTTGCTTGAGACTGTACAAGGATTTCACAAGCTTGTACACGATGTTGTTGTCTTCCTTTTTGTCGAGCCCCTCGGGTGGCTCCATGTAGACCTCTTCTTCTAGATCTCCGTGTAGAAATGCTGTCTGCACATCAAATTGTAGCATTTCAAGATCGTCCCGTGCCACCATGGCTAGAAAAATCCTCAGCGAGTCGTAGCGAATTACGGGAGCGAACGTCTCATGGAAATTCACACCGTACGTCTGTAGGAAGCCTCGAGCGACTAACCTCGCTTTGAAACGCTGCGACCTCCCCTGGGGATCGGACTTGACTCGAAAAACCCATCGAGCGTCAATGGTTTTCATTTCGCGTCTTCTCGGCACCGGAGTCTACGTACCATTGTCTTCATGAAATTTTAACTCATTTCGGATAGCTTTAGCCCACTGTGCGGCATCGCCTCCACTGATCGCTTGACTATACGTACACGGTACCAAATACTCGGCAACATCGGCGTCGAAGCGAAGAGGACGTTTAATTTTTGCCCTATCTCTTAATGTGCGAGGAGTCTCCTGAGCTAGCATCTTGCGAGCTCGTACGACTGTGCGCGTCTGGTTCTTCCTCCTCTGCATCCTCAAATTCTTCGTCATCGCTCTCGCCGAGTTCATGCTCCGGAGATGTAGTGGCATTTTCTTCCTTTCGTTAAATTTTTACCGGTAAAAGAACCTCTTCGTCGACGTTGCAATCCTCATCCTGAGAGTCACTGGCCTTCCGTAGTCGTTCACGAAATGTTACTGTTGAAATATGCGTAATTTTCATGTATGACCCGCGCAAGTTAAACGCAAGATACGGGTATAGGTGCGACTGCGCAATCTAGTGCGCAGCGACATGAAAGAGTGGGAGAGCTAAGGTAGAACCGGCAAATGTGGCGACGAAGAACAGAAAAGGAAAGCCATGCCACATCCATCCGCAAAAATCATTGTGATCCTAAAGCATATACAAACAAATATACTTTAATAATATTCAAAAGCAATATAAAAGTGTGTGTGGATATTTATTTTCCCCACCCAATTTAACAGTTACGTCCCTTGCAACGCTTACTTTTCTCGATACGGGATCGTATAGACGATAATTCGACGAATCATCTTGATAGCCGACCATTATTAATTTTTTCAAACGAGCGTCGAACTTCTTCGTAAATTGTTTCGGAACGTGCTGGAAAGCCTGGGAACCGAAGATCCTGAGATGTGAGAGGTCAGGCACTTTGCCAATCCAACGTTCATACGGCCGTTACGCCATCTGATGACATGCGGTCCTGTTGACAACGTACACCGCACTATTTACGGCTTCCGCCCACAAAAATTTTGGAACCTGTGTTGCGATTATCATAGTACGCGCACTCTCGACAATTGTGCGATTGTCGCGCACAGACTTTCCATTTTGTTACGGAATATAAGGCGCAGTATTTTCTTTCTTGATGCCACGCGACTTTAAATACGCGTCCATCTGCTTGTTGCAAAATTCTAGACCATTATCCGAACACAATATGCGCATTGCACGACCGAATTAATTTGCGACTAATCTTTCGTAATTTTTAAATTTTTGGAATACGTCAACCTTATGTCTCAGAAAATATACATGACGATATCCACCATCATCATGTTTGCAGGTTAGGAAATACCTAGCTCTGCCCGGAGACTCACGCGACATCGGCCCGCATACGTCGGTATGTACCATTTCGCCGGGTACAGTCGAAACTCCTTTCTCAATATTTTTAAACGGTAATCGATGCGATTTTCCAAGCTGGCAAGGTTTGCAGAAAAAATCGCTGTTTCCACTGGTCGCAACACCCGGTACGAGACCCTTCTTTGCTAATTCACGAATTGCACGCGTACCCGCGTGACCGAGACGCTCATGCCACACAGTCAAATTAGTTACCGCAACATTTGCTTCACTGACACTCCCGGGATTCACGACTTTGAACAACATTCGATATAAGTCATTTTCTTGCTTCGCACCTGTAGCGACTACCTTGCCGCCTCGTGTTAAGAAAACTCGAGTGTCTTTGAATTTGACCTCGTGACCCTTCGCTGTACACACGCTAATTGAAAACAAATTTTCCTTTAACTGCAGTACGTAAAGAACGTCGTCGATGCGCGCGTCGCACCAAACACCGTTCTCTAATTTTTTTATTTTTATCGAACCCCGTCTGAGGATTTGACACTCACCAGTATCACCGAGTGATACGGAGCTGCCATCTTTTCGTTCCTGAAAGTCAACGAGCCAACCGCGTCGAAACGTGAAATGTCGCGAAGCACCACTATCAGCCAGCCAGATCTCGCTCAGACTGGCAGCCATTACCCCACGCGAAGCCTCACTTCCGGTACACGCGGTCGAACTCGCGCTCGCACCAGACTCGCGACACGCGGCCATTTTCTTTGGCGTTGCGACACTGGCGTCAACAACTTTCTGTTTTGCGCACACGCACGATTTATCACGCGCACTTCCTACGCGTACTTTTGCATTATGCTCCCCAGGAACACTCTCCGCAACGAACGCGCAATCATGAGACGAGCCCTCATCGGATTTCTTTCTACGTTCGTTTCGGCACTCCCGCGCGAAATGACCAGTCTCATGGCACTTGAAACATTCAATGTCTTTTTTATTCTTTTCATCCTGATGCACACGATCACGATTTTTAAATATTGTCGCGACCAACGCACTTGTTGCTTCCTCATCGGTACCGAGTCTACTGTCCTCGCGAATGAGCCGCGTTTGCAATTGCTCAAGGATTTGCAAATCAGGATGCACACTATCCCGCTACACGAAGAGTATAGTACTTCGTAGTTAAACTTGATAAAACCTTTGCAATAATCGTTGCATCATCGACCGGTGCCCCGATATCTTTCAGCTGTCCCGCAATGTTAAGAATTCGCGCTACGTGCTGTACTGCCGAGTCGCTCTCGCTCATCCGATGAGCGAGAAAACGCTGCAAGAGACCGACACGATTTGTCACAGTCTTTTGCTCATGCATGAGACACAACTTGTCTTACATTGCTGTTGCAGTTGAAGACGAGAGCACGCATACCTGTTGAGTCTCCACCAGCGATGACAGAATAATGAATTTTGCTGTCGCATCATCCTTAATAAATTTCTTCAGCTCAGCCTCGTTTCCTTCCACTGCCGTCGACCGAGATTTCGAGCTATCGACGACATCCAGGACGTCGTTTATCAAAAATGACGACACGCTGTGAGCTTTCCATTCTTGGAAATTCGACCTGTCAAAGCTTTTGACATTTTTCGCTGAGATGCCGACAGATATTCCGGATTCGTGTCACTTCTACTCACGCACTAAATAGGTGCCAATATGGCCGACCGACTTCGTGTGGCTCACGCGGCCACGTTCTACGAAAGACACACGCGACTTCCCTCTTTTTTATTAACACAATCGACTGCACAGGCTAGAGTACCTGGGCCCATAACCTGTTGAGCTTTTTGATATTGAGGAGTCAATTGTGGATTGAGGGTTGGTCACGTTCAATAAATGCGATATTTTGTGTCAGAAGTTTTATTTTTACTCGTAGAACGTTCGTTTCTGCCAGGAGACTAGATGAGACTAAAAGTCTCGGTTAGCGCCTAAATGTGCGTACACGAAAAAGGAACGAACACGCACGAGATGACCCGACTCCGATTCTCGCGAGATCTCGCGAGCTCTCTTACGCTGCCTAGTTTACGCCCGTACAGTTGACTTCAAAAAAACTCCCCTGTTCAGTCAGCGCGATAAACATAATTTTTCTCTAACAATAAGTTTTATCACGAATATGTGTGTTCTAAATTACGTTTTGTACCAATTCAATAAATGTATTGTGTTAACATTGTCCGGTCCGATATTTTATCAGAGTCTTATTTAAAACCTAAACATTATTAGCCATCTATTCCCTTACATTATGGTTGTATAGAAAAACAAAATAATGGGTACGTTTCTAATATTTTCGAATAGCTTGGGGTATTATGAGGCTTGAGGTTTCATTAACCTTGGTAGCTTGTTCTGTTGGTTCGCCGCTTTATTTACTATAGTCTCTCCGATGCCAGCTTTCAACGATTGGTGTTGCATTCAGCATCGACGGCGGTGTTGATTTACCGACAAGGGTCGTAAATCCTTGTAATTTGATTGAGTTCACCGATGCTTTAGCTTCCTTAATACATTAGGTTGTATTAAGGATAGTTTAATGAGTAGCAGGGTGATGATTTGACTAATTTCACTGTTTTATTTAAAACCAAAACATTACTTATATTATCCAAGTAATTGAAGATACAACAATATCCCTTCTTCTCGAAGACTGTTTTAGAAGTGAAGATATGTGCCCTTATCAGAACTCGGGCAGCTTGCTTATTATGGAAGGGATACAATTTTCTCGAAAGAAGGGATGGCTTAACAAACAAAGAAAGCAAGAAATAGCGAAAGCCAGACTGCGCCCATAAATTACTAGACACTCTTGACAAAGCAGTAAATATCTCTCTTTTCTGAGAAAATACGCACATGTAAATTTAATGCTTTCTTCAACGCTCGTTTGTATATTTTTCAGATTGCGTTGAATATTTAAAACCCTTATAAGTTCAATTATAGCGTGACGAGAAAGACTCTTAAGTATAGGTCCAAAAATACTCGATTTGAACGTGTCCTCTACTTATTACAATACGTATTCAACAATTGGTAAAGTATGATAATCGGAGAAATTACTTGGCAAAAAAAAATTTTGTATTCTGTCTTTTAATTCTCTGTAAATGATTGAAACAAAAAGAAATATCGTTTGATTATACCTGTTTGAGCGAGGATATGATCTGCGTGGAAAGAGGGGTTCAATCCAAATGCAATAAGGCACACCACTTCACAAATATAATCGTCACAGCGTTTATTACTTGTCACCTTATCCGTATCCGTCTTAAGTATAGGTCTTAAGTATAGCAAGAGCCGAACGAGCTTCACAATGGCGCTGGTCGAGCAATACGATCACACAATAGCCTGTGTGTTCCACAATCCAAAGTAATTACCAATTAATTGCGTTCCGACGTCTCCAATCAGAGTAAATCGTTAAACAAAGCCGAGGTCGAGATAAGTAATAAATGATTGATAAAAATCCGGGGTTGAGCTAGGTCGTTGTAGTGAAATCGAAAACTGGTTAATTGAACGTGTGGGTTCAGAACGAGACCTGTCGATACAATGGCGATTAACCGGCGACCGTTAACCGCTCGCCGTTAACCGACTCGACTAAAGAGGGGAAAGCGTCTACCGAACAAAGCGCGACGCTGCCACCTCGGTCGACACGCGTTCGATCACGTCGGCGGCGTTGCCGTGCGAATTCCGGCATAGCCGGAACAATACCGTTTATATTGTTTTATTGAATACAACAGATTTTTACAAAATACTTATTATGATATTGTTCAACAGTTTAGATATTAATCTTAACCCTTAGTCTGCCTAGGGAGGTCGTTTGCGTCCGAGCGAAAATCAAATGTCGGTGTAACTCCTAAATCCGATCACGGGAGGCGCTGTTAGGCTTATGTAAAAAAAGTTAGGCCCCTCTAGACCCGACCTGCAAAGAGGCGCTATTCTAGTTCTTACCCAGCTGTTGTAAGGAGCAATTGATTTTCGTTCCGGACGCATACGACCCCCCTAGGCAGACGGCGGTTGTGAAAACTGTAAGTAATTTTTTTTTCGTTTTTTCGCTTGAAAGTCTTTATTGAGGCTATAAAAGTGCCACAAAAAAATTTGGGCGCAAAAAAAAAATTCGATTTTTTTCAATTTTTTTTTTTTTCGTAATTTCTAACTTTTTCTAATTTTTTTCATATTTTCTACAATAAAAATATATTGTGACACTTAACGAATGAGTTATTACTGATTTTATTACTTAGTTTGTATTTAATACACATTTATTGCCTCTTTACTTCGAAATTTGCGACTAAATTATTGCCAATTTTTAGGTCCCAAACTTAAGGTTAATTTAACAAAAATTGGATACAGTTGATCTTTTTCTCGAAACCGACAATCTTCCCCTTTAATATTCTTTTTTGGCAGTTTCGATATCTTTATTTGTCTTAAAGTTATGATTTTTTGAGTGAACAAATGCATTGATACCGTTTTTTATCATTTTTTGGATAAATAATATATTAAAAAATAAAATTTTTTATAATTTTATGATCGATACTTCAACTTAAAGGTTTAAAGAAACTCCATGAATTTCTTTAGATTTTTAACCCCACTGAAACTGGTTGAAAAACCGTCAGGACGCCAACGACCCCCCTAGGCAGACTGAAGGTGCCAAAAAACCCTGGGCATACTAAGGGTTAATAATGATTACAAATTATTGTCTATTGAAGAGTATTCAATAGTAATATTCAAATATGCCAGTCTTCAATAGACAATGATCCCAGAAATAATAACTGTTGCAAGTGATCTCCGCTTAATCGATTTCTTGCTTCAGTAAGAATCTTGCCTGCTTTAGAGCATAACCGTTCTGATGTCGCAATTATTCATAAATATGTTTTGGCCAGCTTACTCAAGGGCGAATGGTTGTGCGCATTCCAAAATTCGATTGCGCAGTCCTCTATTTTGATCGGAGGTTGATTTAAATAATACCTCAAGTCTTCTGGCATTTCATTTTGATTATGATTAGAGACTTCTTTCGATTTATTTACATTCACCAGATCCTCGTGGTATGACCAAAAAATCGTTTTTTTGTGCAGCTCTGCTTTCAGAATCTTGAGTTTCATTAGTTAATGTGGTCGTAACTGTATTATTCGCAGCCTTCGTGATTTTATGTATTGCATGAGCACAGGCTACCTTGTCATAGAAGTGAATTCGCTTGAATCTCGTATCTAAAATAGTTGCTGCCGCGAGAATGGAACCTTGTTCTATACAATGAAATCTTTGACAAAACTGTTCGAGCAAGCGTTGCTTCATGCGATCCCCGACTTGAGTTTCAGGTGTTGATGAGCGTAGAGCGGTTCGTAGGGTATTTACTATCGGCACTACTTTGCTACCTATGAGATATGATTCATCGCAAACAATTTTTGTAGCCTCTTCAAACGGTTTTAACAGTTTTACAAATTCTTTGACCGTGTGTAACTCTGACGCAGTCAACATTGGTGGTGCTGTGGGGCATTGCAGAAGTATAGATGCGACTTTATCTGATACTTGAATAAACCTCGATAGCATATCGTGTGTCGAATTCCAACGTGTATCAACCGATTGAGTGAGTTTTAAATCTGATACACTGCGCAATTTGTCTGCAGCACTTACAGATTTTATGAAATAAGTGACGATAGTTTTTACTTTTTTGCATATCGAGCTTACTTCAGTATCTGACCCTATTATTTTCAAAGGTACCAAATTCAAAGTGTGCGCGAATCGCATCAAATGTTTTTCCGGACCAAATGCATCTCTGACGGCTTTTTTAATATTAGCCCCACCGTCAGACACAACTACGATGATACTATCGTTACTTATTTTCTAATCGGCAGTTATATTTAAGAGCCATTTTTCAAGATATTCGGACGTGTGCTTGTCATCTAGCTCAGTTACACCGATTGTAACCGATTTGAGCTCTCCACTCGATAAAAAATGAACCGTTACATCTAAGAAACTTTTGACGTTCAAGGGATCGGTCCAGACATCTGTAGTGAGTGATAGATGTTCGGTGTTGGAAAGCTGTGTTTTCATCTTACTCGATAAAACTTCGTATTTATTTGCTATCAAACTTGTCGTAGTTTTCCTACTCGGAAGTTTGTACAGCGGAACAATGGCCTTTACGAACGTCTTAATGGCTCCTTCTCCACGGTTTGATACGGCAGGTTGTCTTTGGCAATCATGAATAAGAATTTATTCGTAATTTCTTCAGCCTTGAATCCCCCGTCTGAAACGTCATTGAAACATTATTTTCGTTTATAATCGTGACTTTGTATTTAAACGATTCAACGATTATTTAAAGGGTTAGAGACCCCTTTGGAGGGCGAAAAATCAAAACATTCTTTGGGAATATTTTTTTCGCTCTACTAAGTGTCTTTCTTTTTCCAATGTATACCCTTGCGGGTTTTTACATTCCTCCTCCCTTACAATCACCGCGATCCTTATTTCCACCATCAACCACTTCGGTGGACCTACAGTTTTTGGTTAGGTGGGTTCCGAACCACCGAGAGCACAGAATAAACACATAGAAAAATTCCATTGGTGCCGGCGGGGAATCGAACCCGGGACCCCCGAGTTGAGAGCCGAGAACGCTAACCCCTGTGCCACTGCCTCTCCTTTTTCGCTCTACTAATAAAGCAATAAAAAATTTACTTGAGGGCTGTATTAAGTATATAATAAGGTAGATAAATACAGTCAGTGACGAAATTGAGTTGACACTTTCTAGTATAAAGTGCCGGAACGGTTTTTTATGTCATTTCGCCGGTAATTGACTTAGGCCAATTTAACCTGCGTCATTTTAAAGAGGAGCAATTTACCTTCATTTTGGCTATATTAAAAAAAAATTACGATTTTTTTTTTACAACTGGCACCCAGTTTTGAAAAAAAAAATTTGGCCGTTTTCTTGTTTTTCTTTAAATGGACACCTTTCGTAGTAAAATTTTTTCAGCACATTTCTTTGACAGTGATCGTAAAGGGATCAATCCAAGCTTCAATTTCTTTTTTTAGAAAACATGCTATGATTTTTTTTTTCAAAGATATTTCATTTTTAGAGAAAAAATAGACGATTTGAAAATTGCTCTGCAGGACAAAAACGATGAGGTTTACAACAAAATCTCGAGATATTAAAAAGTTGTATCACTTTTTGGTGAGTTCACGAGAATTTTTTCAGATTTTTTTTTCGAAATTTGTTTTCCAGCTATTTCCCGTCAGTTCGATTGATGCGAATACCATGAAATCAATAGAATTAATTTTTTTACTTACATATTAAACTTTGGTCTCTTCGGAGGTTTATTCGACGACACCAAAGTTTATTTGGTATGTAAAAAATTTAATTCTATTATTTTCATGGTATTTAGATCAATCGAGCTTCGACCGAAAATAGATGGAAAACAAATTTCGAAAAAAAAATCTGAAAAAATTCTCGTGAACTCATGAAGAAGTATTACAACTTTTTACCGTCTTGAGGTTTTGTTGTAAACCTCATCGTTTTCGTCCTGCGCAGCAATTTTCAAATCGTCTATTTTTTCTCTAAAAATGAAATATTTTTGGGAAAAAAAATCGTATAATTTGTTCTAAAAAAAAAGAAATTGAAGCTTGGATTGCTCCCTTTACGATCACGGTTAAAGAAATGTGCTAAAAAAATTTTACTACAAAAGGTGTCCATTCAAAGAAAAACAAGAAAAGGGCCAACAATTTTTCTTTCAAAACGGGGTGCCAATTGTAAAAAAAAAATCGTAAATTTTTTTTAAAATAGCCAAAATGAAGTTAAATTGCTCCTCTTTACAATGACGCTGGTTAAATTGGCCTAGGCCAATTACCGGCGAAATGACATAAAAAACGGTTCCGGCACTTTATACTAGAAAGTGTCCACTCAATTTCGTCACTGACTGTATATTTTTCTTTAAATATAAAATACAAAATGGTGTTATAACGCGTTTTTCTCGAAACCATGTTTTTAAAACTGGTGGACAGCCTAACTTGTGCTATTTTTATCCGACTGGCTTAAAATTTTAACTGCACCTTCTTAGATATATTGTCTAAAGCAATACACAAGATTTTTACGATCGGATAAAAATTACACGAGTGGCTGCGCACCAATAGTCAACAAGCAAAAAAAAGCGTCTGTGTTCAACGTGTATTTACAAAACCATTTTGTATTTTTTATTGAGAAAACAATATCTGTATATACCTTATTATGTACTTTATACATCCCTAAAATGAATTTTTGATCGAGTTTTCAATAAAACAAAAAAAGTTCCCAAATAATCCCTTCATTTTTCGTACTCCAGAGTGGTCTAACGCCTTAAGCAGATGATAATTACAAGAATAAAAATGAATGATTTATGTATTATATTGTATTGTATCCCCCGTTGTATATTGGTTCCCCTTAGGGTTACAGTGACTTTCCTTTCCTTTCTCGTCTGTACATACCCTTACTCTTCTTACAGTCTTTGTTTCGTATTTACAGGTTTCTCCTTATTCTACTTTTTACATTGTCCTTATTCTATCTTATTTTATCTTATTCTACCTTATTTTCTAGTTTCTCGCGCCCCTGCTCTTGCTCTCGTCTTTATTCGTTTATCTCTTTGACGCTTTGTTGTTTCTTTGTTCTTTCTGTGTGCCTTCTTAGCCTCCCTTTCTCTCTCTTCCCTTTATCTCATTATTCTGTCGCTCTTTTTTTTTCGTTTTTATTCCAATCGTCTACTCCGGTCTCCCGCCTTCGTCGACTCCCGTTTCCGCTTCATTCATTCCAATTCTTCTTTCATTCCTTCCTACTCCTCTCTCGCTTCTTTCTGCCTCTTTCTTTTGCCTCTTCTCCTCCATTTCTTTCATTCACCCTTCCCCTCCTCCTTTCTCATCTAAAATTTTCCTTATTCTTTTTTCTATTCCTTTCTCTTCCTCCCCTTCTCCTCCACATCTGTCTAGTATGTGCTCCCACGTCTCCTCCTCTTCCCCGCATATCCTGCACGTTTTCTTTTCTTCTGTTCCCCAATACTGTCCTCTCATTTCATTCCCTAATCTAAACCTCGCTATCCTCCTGTATATCTCCTCCTGCCATCCTGCTGTTAAGTATTTTGATACCTCTTCTATTACGACTTCTCTGTACCATTTATTGTTGGAGTTTGCTACCGTTTCTCCTCTTTCCTACGCTTGTCTTTCTTTGTCTCTCTTTTTTACTTCCTCGTATGACCCTTTGCTTTCTTCTCCAGCCCCTTCTAGCCTGCTGTTTTACCCTCTTCCTCCCCTTCTCCCATTCCGATACTTCTTCTTCTTTTGTTTCTCTCTTTTTAATCTCCTCCAGGCATAGCCTTGCCAACTCGCCTCCTTTTCCTTCTTCTAATTTCTCTTCAGACTTCCACGCTTGTCTTCGTGCCCTTATTCTTATTTTTTCCCTTTTCGATTCTTCCCTTATCATGTACCCTGGTGTTCTCCAATCTACTCCCATCGCCCATATTATGTACCTTTCTTGGGTTTTCTTCATTTCTTTTCTCTCCTTCCACCCCATATTTCGGCGTCGTACCCCATCAGCGTCCAAACCAGCGTGTCGTACAGCCACATTCTCCTTCTCCAGTTCCTTTCAAATTTTCTTTTCCCTATTCCCCATGCCTGCCTCATTACCGCTCCTGCCTTTTTTACCCTATCCCTTATCTGTGCTTCGTGCCCCCCGTTATTTTAAATATATACCCTAAGTATTTAAACTCTTTTACTTCCTCCAGCCTTTCTCCTCTCCATCTCCATTCTATTTTCTTTTTTCTCCCTCCTCCTTTCCTAAATCTCATCACTTTCGTCTTTCCCACGTTTACTTCCAGTTTCTTTTCTTCCATGTATTTCTCCATCCTCCGTATCATGCCTTGCATCCTCTCCTCATCCTCTGCCAGCATGACTACGTCGCCCGCGTATGCTAGCGTGCAGATTCTTCTCCCTGCCACCTTAATTCCCCCTCGCCTCCCTTGCTGCATTTTTTCCTCCATATCCGCAATTAATAAATTGAATAAGGCTGGGCTCAATGGATACCCCTGCCTTACCTTTGTTCTGTCCAGAATTTCTCTCCTGTTTCTTCTCCCACCTTTACCCTGCTCGTCGTCTCCCTGTACACCTCTTCTATCCTTTGCCTTAGTCCTCCTCTCACCCCTCTCTCCTGCCGTGCTTTCCATAACATCTCTCTATCTACTCTATCGAATGCTGACTTTAGGTCGATGAATGTCCCAATCAGTTTCCCTTGTTTCCTGTTGATCTGCTTCCCTATTATATAGTTTAGCGTGTATATATTGTCTATCGTTCCTACTCCCCTCCTGAAGCCCGTTTGGTTTGTCGGTACTATCTCTTTCCTTTCCACCTCTTCCTCTAATCTCTTCCCTAGCATAGTTGTGTATATTGTGTACAATGATGGCATCAGTGTCACCCCCCTATAATCTTCTGACTTATTTCCTTCTCATTTCTTTACTATCGGCACTATTATCCTCTCCTTCCATCCCTCTGGCCATCCTTCTCCTCTCCACACTTTCCTGCAGACTTCCCACACCATTTCTACTTCTCTCCTCCGTACTTCCATGCCTCGTTCGATATTTCGTCGTTTCCTGTCGCTTTTCCTTCTCTTAGCTTCTTAATCGTCTCCCTTACTTCCTCCTTACTCAATTCTTCTTCGCTGGCTTCCTTTCTTTCTGTTTCTTCCCCCTTATTTCCTCCGACTTCTGTTCCTCCCAGTAGTCTCATGAAGTGTTCCTTCCACTCTTCCTTTCCTATACTGTCGTTTACTCTTTTCCTGATTTTCCTTCCCCTGTTCACTATCTCCCATACATTATTTTCTGTCCTTGCCTCCGCTATCTCTCTTATTATTCGCTCTCTTTCTTCCTCTTTCTTCTTTTCACATCATTCCTTATATCATCTCTTTTTCTCCCTGTACGTCTCTCTTGTTCCCTTTTCTTTCTCCCACATCCCGCCTTTTGCTTGTTTTTTCTATTCCTCCGTTTTCCTCTCCTCTTTTCATGGCCCTTTTTATCCTTTCTTCTATTGCTCGAATTGTCTGTTCCTCCCCCTCTGTCGTCTCTTGCTTTATTCCTGTCTTGTATTCCTCCTTCAGCCTGTCCGTCCATTGTCCGCTTCCTACCTTTCTTTCTCTTCTTTTCTCCATTTCTTTCTTTACCTTTCCTCTCCTCATCGTTACTATTAGCGGGTGGTAGTCTGAGTCTATTTTATGCCCTACTATTATGTTTTTCATTCCCTCCCTTGTTCTTTCATGCCCCAATACGTAATCTATTACTGCCCCCCCCCCCCCCCCCCCCGTGAACGTAAACTCTCATTGTCTGTCTCCTTCTAATCCATATTTCCATTCATTATTTCCCATCCCACTTCTTCTAGCATCCTTATCAATTTGTTGCCCTCTCCATTTACCTTCTTATCCTTTGAGTTCCTTTCCTCTTCCTCCTCTTTCTCCGATCTCTTCACTCTTTCTCCTTTCATACCCGTCCTCGCGTTGAAATCCCCCCCCCCCCCCCCCATTGTCACTCTTTCCTCTTTCCCTTGTTTTTCTATCCACCCTCTGACTTGCTCTAATTTTTTGTCTATGTCTCCGTTTATGTATATTCCTTCTACTTCCCACACTTCTCTCTCCACTTCTATTCGTTTCGTTATTATCACTTCTGTCTTTTTTTCTTTCTCCCTTTCTTCTACTTTTATCCCTTCTCTTACTCCCATTATCATACCCCCCCCATGGCTCTCCCTCTCTTGTTTTTCTTTTTCGCCCATTGTTTTTCCCACGTGCATCCTTTCGGTAGCCTTTCTCTTATCCTTTCCCATCCTTTTTCCTCTACCCACGTCTCTATTAATGTTACCACGTTCCATTTTCCTATCGTTTCCCAACATTCTTTATCTTTATTCGTTAATCCTGCCACATTCCAAAATACTATCTTCAATTCCCATTACTGGTTCTTTTCGTCTTTCTTCGCTTTTCCCTTTCCTAGTTCTTCCTTCTCCCCTGTCTCGCTCTCCTTGCCTTTTTTGTGGCTTCCTTCTTCTTTCCTCCTTTCTCTGACCTTATCCTTTCTTCCTCCCTCCATCCCCCTTCTCCTTTCCTCTCCTAACCCTGCCTTCCTTCGCCTCCCTCCTTTTCCCTTATCTCTCTTCTCGTGTCCTTTGGTCTCCACCTTGCCCTTCCTCTTTCATCTCTCTGGTCTTTGCTTTCCTCATCCCATCTCCACCATATCCCCTGCAATATAATCCGTCCTTGTTCTACCCTGACTCTTTCTCCTTTCTGCAGCTCCTCTGCCCCTATTTCTCTTAGTTTCTATTGCTTTTTTATTTCCTCCCTTGTCATTTCGCTTTCTATCCTTTCTTTTCGTCCTCTTAGTCTCTTCTTTTTTTCCATTACCTCTCTCTTCCCTTCCATGTTTTTCATTTCCACCTTTATCATCCCCTCCCTTCCTTGTTTCCATTTCCCTATTGCTGTTACCGTTTCTATCCTTGTTCTCATTTTCTTTCATTCCTTCTTTTATTTTCCGTATTTCCTCCCAGATCTCTGCTTTTTCTATCTTCCATGTCTCTTCTTCTTTCTCTAGTTGAGCCCTTATTTGTTCGTTTGTTGTTTTGAATATTCTTATTTCTTCCTTTACTCTGTCTGCTTGTCTTTTCGCTTCTTCTCTCCCTCTCCTCATCTCCTCTCTCAACCCCTTTATCATGTTTTGCAGCGTCTCTTCTTCCTGTTCCTCCTCTCCTCTCACTTTCTCTGTTCTTCTATTCTTATTTCCTGCCTCTCTTGCTCCCTCTTCTTTGTCCCTTTCCTCCCCTTCCTCTCTTTTCCTTTTCCATAATTCTGTTAAATCTCCTATACTGTCTGTGCTGCTCGTACTGTCCTGTCTCTCTCTTTCTAGCCGTTCCGCATTTGTTTTCCTTCTTCTCTTCGCTCCCTCCTCCCCGCTTTTTATTACTGCCTCGCTCTTCTACGTCTTTTTCCTTCTTACTGCCCCTGTGTCTTCTTCTCTTTCTCTCTACGCTCACTGTCTCGGTTCCCCTACCTCTCCTTCCTTCTCTTTCTTTCCTACCTGCCTTATCACTTGTTACTTTCTGTTCAGGGAATGAGAGTTTGTTTGCGCCAGGGCCATTGCGATCTCCGTTATTAGCCGCGCTCGCCCGACTCGCGTGAAGAGAGAGGCAAATCTCTTGTGAACGGGTAGGCGAGCGGGCAATCGACATGTTCTGGAGTAGTTGAACGCAGGGGTCGATCGAGTCACGATCGTTGGTGAAAAAATGGTAATACATACGACTCTACGGAGTAAATCGACTTGCAAGGCGAGAGGGCCCTGAGCCCTCTCACATACGACTCTCACGAGAAACGCATATTGATAGTCCCAGCAGTCGGGTGAACGGCCATACGCTCCTAGATTCTCCGACTCTGGACTAGAACCTTGTGACGAAAAAGGGTAAATACAAACCACGCGAGAGATCGCAATGACACGGACAACAGACTCTCTGCCTTATGAAATATGCAAATACATAATTGTAAATCATCGTGGGTTTTTATGCCGCAAGGCTTTTCCCACAAGAGCCAATAACCCACAAGAATTTCAATGGCTCAAACTCGAGTATTTCATTTACAAAGAACCCCCAACCTCCATACTTCATACAAGAAATGATATATCCAAAATTACGAGGCAACTTCGCAGTGAAGGAGCTTCGACAATACACTTTCTTTCTCTAATTCCTGTGCTTTGCCGATTACCTCTCTACCCGTCCAATGGCAGCACCTTTCTTGGCGTTGTTCTGCGTTCTTCTCTTTCCCACCTGTCGCGTCGTCTTTTCCCTCTCTCTCTAACGTCTTTTTCTATCTCCCGCAATTTCCTAACCTCTTTCTCCCGTCTTTCCTTTCCCTCTTAATCCTTACCTTTATCCCTTCTTCTACTTTTCTCCCTGCTCTTCCCCTTGTTCCTGTCTCTCCGCCCTACTGTCCGATCACCTTCTTTTCCGCCTCTCCTGCTTCTTTCGTCAGTTTTGTTCATTTTCCCGCACACACACTTCTCACACGTCCACTCTCTACCACGCCGGAAACGAAAGTCGAATGATTTATGTATTAAACCACATTAAACCACGAAGATACAAATTTAAATTGCGATTTGCGAAAGACAATTTCGGCACGTTTTTTGCCCTCCTTTTCAGTTCCAGGATGGAGAAACAAGACTGGGAGAGAGGAAAAAATGCAAGGTGGTACATACCCTGGAACGATTTTTGTTTCGAGAAGGCTACGTCTAATCTGGGATGTTTTTGCAGCGAACCACTTCCTGCAACTGATGATGTCGAAACTTTCGAAATCGTCGATGTTATTGACAATGCTGGAGACGACGGAACTGGGTGGTCGAGGTAGTCCGGGTCATCGTCATCATCGAGCGATAGCTATTGTTTGAACAATGGTTAGACTTTAGTATAATAGTTTAATATTGAATAGTGGTGGTGACCGAAGCTGGCATTTCCTTTAAGAGGCAGTGTTACTGGCGACGTACGCTTCGAAATTTCGATCAGTAGTCCTGCGAGCACTAAACAATCAATCAGCTTAAAAATTGGCAGGTACACAGAGAATTATGGCAAAATTGGGCTCTTGGTATTTTTTTATCGAAATATTAAAAAAAAATTTGCAGTTTTGTATTATCACTGAAGTAATCACAGATTTACGTATGATGCACGGATCGGATCGCAATTTCAAGAGCAAGAGCCACTCCGCAATTAAAAAACACACATTTTGGGCTTTATTTCATTAGATTTTATGCAAAATTGAATGAATAAAGGCTGATCGAAATTGTTGACAAGAAGATATCTACAATTTGACCGACATACGAAAAAAATAGTGTAGCGAAATTCGAAGAGAAGGCGCTGGCGAAATTTTCTCAAGAAACTCGTATGGTAAGCGGTGAAAGCGGAGACAAATGACGGAAAGCTTTGCCGCTATAGATTGTGACGAATAATTTTTCCCTACAACGTCGGGACAAACACCTTCCGCAATCGTCACCTTCGTCCGTCGGTGCCGCGCTCGCGCGTCCGCAATTGCCGACTTGGGCGCCAGTCGAGTTTTGTTTCGCCGGTCTCGACAACCGGCGCAGAACCGGCGATCGCGGGGGGAACTTGCCGCGATCGCACCAACTGGTCATCGGCCAACACGCAACGACACATGAACAGCAATAACAACAACGACGGGAGACGGGAACGATCTCACCGCTGACGACAACACGACAAAACTGGCCGATGACCGAAGGGGTTGCTTTTTGTTTCGCCGGAAGCAACGAAACCGGACTGACCTGGACGCGTTGGCGGGCACACGACGGGGACGGAATTGCTCGGCCGCTCAGACTGCTAGGTTTGGCAGAGAGGGTCGGGGTCGGCGGACAATGGATGCGGGAACGTCAACTCGCGCGAGCCATCGGCTCGAGCGCGTTACCGAACGCGAGAATCGGAATCGCAACTAAATCGAGATTTTATTATTATTCGAGAACGGTACGAGATCGAGAACACTCTGTATTTGAGCGATATTATTCCCCGGGAACAACACGTGAACGCAACGTGGCATCGGACAAGTAAATATCAAACGACTCACCGAGCTGCCGAAGACCTTGGCTCACCTTCCTCATAGATCCCTCTGACGTAGCTTACCTCGCTCGGACAGAGCGTGCCGGGGGTATCCGATCAGGCCGGGACACGAGAACACGAAAGCAGCGCGATCGCTGACACAACACTCGAGAATTCACCGTACGAAATTTATATTATTCCATATGGCACGAGAACACATGACTCGTCTTAGAAGACGAGTACGAACGTAAACAATGCACGCGAGTACTCGACGCGAGGACGCGTCGTGCCCTCAGCGAGTGCGAGCGAGAACGAGCGATTCGCACAGTACCGAGAGAGCGCGAGCTACGCGAAGCTCGGCCTCGATCACAGGCACTCGCGAATTTTCATCGGCGAGAACTGTCAATTCGGTAACGCGTAATTCGACGAGAAAACTCTCACACGAACGATCACGGTACGCGACGAGATCGGACCTCTCGCTCTAGAGAAAGACGAGAGACCGAGAGGCAATACTAGAGCTCGCGTACGGAGAGAGAGACCGACTCAACTCCGATGCGTAACGCGAGAGCGAGTGAGACACCGAGTGTCCGACACCGAGCGTACGCGAGGACTTGTTATTGTCTCGATCGCGACGCTTCGACGACTCGCGGTAAACTGATTGATTCCCAATCTTCGAAATCGCAAACACCCATCAATATGATGCCAAATTTTCATTGCCGGTAACTACTGCCCTCTCCCTTCGGTCGAGAGAGAGGCTAACTATAACGAGAGCGATAGCTTGTGACCGTGATTTACCAGGACTCAGAAAATCACGTCACAAGATATACTTATATATGTTTAGCCCGCAAGACCTTGCCTCCTCCGTCACCGACTGTCGCCCGGCCGGACTACCGCACGGATCGCGCGTATATATATATATATTGTAACGGGTCCACCTGAAACAGACAAACAAATTATCGTCACTAGAGGGCGACGTTTCGCGTAAACGAGGAAAACAAGTAACAAATATAAATAGGGGTAAATAAATTGACAAATTACTCTACCTTGCGCTCTCTTTACCTGTGTCGTCCTAGCAGGCCTTACCTAACCGTTGCCTTCCGACGCTTGACGCTTCCACTCCGGTGGAAACAACGAGTATCGTCTGGTAGTGGAAGGGTGCAGATCTGTAAAGACAAAATAATATCAGTCTCGCGTTTAAATAAGTTACTCACCTGAGCAACAAAAGGCACCGATGACGAAGCACACCCACGGCGATTCCCGAATTTGGCGAGCGGTCAACGACCCCAGTCACCACCTGTAGAGAGACGAAAAACTCAACATAGGCACGTTCGAGATAAAGAAAATCGAAACAACGTACCAATATCCGAAGAACTGACGTCCAGAGGATACACTCGCCACTCACATGGAAAAGCACGACGAATTATTCAAAAAACTGTAAAACGGTACTAAAAAAAAAGAAAAAATATATACACCCGCGTGACAGATGTGGCCGCAGCCATATTGGCGAAGATCACGCACACAATAGCTAAGACGCACCACGGCGGATCGCTAGCGCCAATATCGATCAACCTAGATCGATACGAATAGCGAGGTACTAATTAGAGCACCGGCGTCGGTAACAAGGCCGAACTGTAATTACCCCATAAAGTTTCCGAAATAAATTTCTTCGCTGTACCAACAGGATTTCATTCTATTTATTCTTCCTCGAGTCCCGAACACAAAACAAAATTCAATGAATCGGTCGTACCGTTTCAATATATATATTGAGACGATATTGTCTCATACATCCGAGCAAAATCCCCCCCACCATCGAAGGATCGAACGTCACCAGTGCACACGGCACTTAGATTCACACGGCACCAATATCAAAACAGCTGATTGGTCCGTCTGAAAATCCTTCGACCTATAGGCGAGCAGCCTAATTAGTATAAAAGGCCGGAAAAATCACAATAAATCATCAGTTAATAGCTGGTCACTTACCCGGGTGGGTGCTCTGAAGAAGAGACGAAACCTGGTGAGCGGCATTGACCTCTGAATAAGAGCGAAACGGCGATTTAACACAACAATTCTGAAAAAGAATTGTTGCTCAACGAAAAGTATATCGAACGAGCAGTAAAGGTCCTGCCTGAGGGCATTGACCTGTAACCCAAACACAACACCGCGCACTGTCAACGGACGGGCGGGGAGAGAAGCGATCACCTGTGTTGACGTCGCCAGACCAGCTGACGAGAGAGGAGAGGAAACGGCGATCGAGGCGGTAATCAAGGTTTTGACGGCACACCTACGATCTACAAAGACGGCCAAACAGAGCGAGAATACCGCGCCACGATAAATAGAATTAAATACCTATAATATCCAAACACTGGAATTTTACTTTCATCTACATTTATATAGAAAATAAAGGCGAAGTCGCCCCAATTGAAAATTCAGAATCTCAGAAACTAAGAGAATAAACGACTTCGTTACCAATAAAAAAAACTGGCCTCAGAGAGAAATTACTTTCCCTCACCAAAAACCTTCACACACTATATAATCGTCGAGCCATCGCACTCAAATAAATTTATTGAAACGTTCTGCCGTTTCATTTGGCGCCCAACGTGGGGCCCGACGAGTTATATAGTAGAACGGTTTGGTGAGAGGTATGGCTACGAGTACATCGATCGCCGAAGAAATTGAAGAATTAAATATCATGGAAGAGGTCGAAAATCGACATCGGCAAAGACGAAACTCCGAAAGGCAGAATTATACCTTACTGTGGGAGTCAACGACGGCTGATAATCTCTTAGAAGAAGGGAGAGCGAGAGATCGCCGAGAAATACAGAGATTGTCGAGCATTCCTCACGTTATGGAGGAAACAAACACGACAGAGAACAACAGATCTCGGAGCTCGGAGACAGCCAATCAAACGCGAACGGTGGAGCCTGACCCACTGGGTATTCCTGAGATACTGGCGATGATCCTGGACCTGCAAAAAATTCAGCAAGAAAATATGCGACAAATAAAACAACTCATCGAAGAGAATCGACAAACACACGATGCGAAAACTGAGAGAAATCGAATGAGAACCAGATCGTGGGTAGACAGCCAAATAGAGGCGTCGGAAAAAAGAATGGAGACCAAATTTCGACATTGGTTCCATGATTTTCAAAGACAACAGGAAATCACCAATGATCTCCACAGAGAAGAAATAGCAACATACAGGACCAAATTAGGTGAACTATCCGCGAAGATTATTAGTCTGGAAAACAACCACAATCCGGAGCAACCGACCACCAGACGAAATTGGGAGAATACTTCTCAGCCAATGGGGTATTCACTTGCAGGAATGCACCCGTTCAATACGACGCGGAATTTTGTTACACAGCAAAAACCGCCGATATATAACGGGGATGGTAAAGAGCGACCTATGCGATACTTGCATGCCCTTCGAGAGTATTGTCAGGCAGCCGGCATGGAGGGATTAGACGCAAAAATTCTTATTGCACAATCACTGAAAGGCGGTGCGTTGGATTGGTGGTACCTCGTAGAGAAGGAGGTACACTCGATTGCCGACTTTGCCAGAAAATTCCAGGCGCGTTACTGGAACAGAGAGATGCAGGACAAAGTCAAGAGCAACTTGGAATTCGGAGCGTACGAAAAAACGGGACAATCATTAACTCGGGCTGAGTATGCTACTAGGATCATCGGAAATGCACGAGACCTAACCGCTGAAATAACCGATCCACAAATTATTATGAGCCTCAGCAAGCATTTCGACGAGGATGTCCGCAGCGCCATCAGGGTACGTGGAATCAAAGAGGTGGAGGAGCTGCTAGAATTACTAGAAGCCACCGACGAAGCGGGACCTCTCAACTCTGCACGGGGAAAAAACAACAATCAACAACATCATCAGCGGGGAAACTCATGGCACGGTGAATATAATCGTTCGAGAGGCCAAAATGAACAGCCGAGACAATGGTCGAGACCATCATGGGGCGCACCTCCACCACCAACTAACGGCAACCTTGGAGGAAACGGGTACCGACGGGAACAAACGTCGCCAAGAGAAAACTACGTTCCAAGAGGACACACAGGATCAAATGGATGGAGTGACCAGAACCGACCATACTCCTCAGAACGGCCGAGAGAGCCACAAAATAGGGAGGAAAGGGACACCTCTGCCTCGGGTTGGAGGATGCAGGATAAGGAGGAGAATAAAAAAGCACCGGGAAACGAGTAAGCGTTGCGTCTCGACAAGAAAGGAATGTTCAGACGCAGGGACGTAACGCAGTTTGCCTGAACAATATTATGAGAAAAGAAGAAAATCGAGTCGGAGGAGACGGTCCAAGGAGAGAAAAACAAGGCAGCCAAAAGATGAGTGAACCTGCCGAAAAAACCTCCGAACGACCACATGACGAAACAAGGTTCGAATCGCCCCGAGATTACTTGATGAGGGGAGAGGAAGAACCAAAAATAGAAATACAAAACATATGCCCGGTATTACCGATTAAAATACAAGGAGTCCGAGCAAGAGCATTAATCGATAGCGGGAGTGAGATATGTTGTATCTCGGAGGAGTTTTACAAGTCGCAAGGTAGTCAAATGAAGGAAATACCCATGCTACCCGTGACAGGAACGAAATTAGTAAGTGCATTTGGAGGAACAGCACAGAGCATACAAAAGCAAATATTCGTCGAAATAGAGATAAACGAAAACAAAGTGCATCTCCCGTTTTTGATATTACCCCATTTAATCAAAGAAGTAATTATCGGTATAGTGGGAATGCTTGAATTAAGAATCTCAATCGACGGCATGCGAAAGGTAGTTATGGTGGGAGAGGTACCTGTGGCAAAATTAAGTCAAGGACGATGGAAACAGTACGACCCGTTTGACACAGGGAAGGATGAAAAAAGCATATGCACGGTACAGGAGATGACAGAAGAATTACAACCACAAGAAGCGTGGGATAAAATACAGGAGTGCGACGAGCAACCTAAAGAAATACAGGAAGTACTCCTGAAACTTGTCCACCATTATCGTCACATCTTCCGAAAAAGACCGGGGAGAATAACGGGGTATGAACATCGACTACGACTCAAAGATGAGAAGGTCGGTTTTCACAAATCGTATCCCGTGCCGATGCAACACCGAGAGAAAGTTCACAACGAGATTCAGAAGATGATCAACCAGGGGATTTTAGGCAGGTCAAATAGTCGATACATCAATCCGTTAGTCACGACGATAAAGAAAAGCGGAGAGGTGCGATTATGCCTCGATGCACGAGAATTGAATAAAAATTTAATGGAAGACCACGACTGTGCTCTACCAACGGAAGAAGTTTTCCAAAAATGTGGAGGAAAAAAAATTATGAGCTCACTAGACTTAACCAGCAGTTTTTGGCAGGTACCGCTACACCCGGACTCATGCCAATATACGGCCTTCAAATTTGAAGGAAAATGCTATGAGTTTAAAGTGACGCCGTTTGGTCTTAAAACAAGTACGGCCAGTCTGATCAAAGCACTGGACCCGGTATTAAGAGACTTACCATTCACAATCAACTTCGTGGACGACATTTTAATTCTTTCCGAGACACCCGAAGAACACTTAATACATTTACAACAGTTGTTTGAACGAATCGAAAAGCATAACCTCACATTGAATTTTAAGAAATCGGAGTTCTTCAGACGAGAAATGCCGTTTCTGGGACATATAATTACTCAAGACGGAGTGAAACCTCAACCAGACAAAATCAAGGCTATTAAAGAATATCCCGAACCAAAGAATGTTCGAACACTAAGAGCATTCCTGGGCTTAATCAACTTTTACTCAAAGTTCACGAGTCTGCACGCACATGAGACGCTCCCACTACTACAATTATTAAAAAAAGATGAGAAATGGAGATGGGATGACACGATGCAAAGAGCGTTCGAAAGGACGAAAAACCTTTTTTGCGATACGGTGATCCTAAAATATCCTGAGCAGGGGAAACCATTCACCTTAACAACCGACGCCAGCAGATACGCACTCGGAGCCATACTGTCACAAAGTGACGACAATGGCGAGACTAGGATAATAACAATGGCAAGCAGAACTCTAAAAGGAGCAGAATTGAATTACATGACTACAGAAAAGGAGTTATTAGCTATCGTTTGGGCCTTACAGAAGTTTCGTACGTACCTGTTGGGGGCACGCATCCATCTACTGACCGATCATAAGGCCTTAACGTTTCTAAAAACCTGTCGCTTCACGTCCGAGCGTTTAACAAGGTGGGCAATGAGCATCCAGGATTACGATTTAAAGATAACGCACATTGCGGGTAAGAAGAACATCGCGGCGGATGTCCTCAGTCGGACATTAAATTCTCAGGAAGAGAATCTGATGAATCAACAAACAATCACGTTAACAGCCATGGCACTGTCAGACCTCTCGGATGACCTAATACAGAAGTTGCAACAAATTGATCGTCTACAGAGAGACGACGCCAAATTACAAACGATGGTGCAACGGGTAGAAAAAGGTATGGAGGGGACATCACCCTACAGAATATCAGGAAACATACTTCAAAAAACGGACAGAAGAGGGAAATGGCGGACTATCATACCCAAAGACATAGTAACTCAAATGATCGAAGAATGTCACTTAATATACGGTCATACAGGGGCAAACAAATGTTTACAAATTTTGAGTGAGGAGTTCACGGCCCATCACCTAGCAAAGAGAATACGCCAATGGACTAGCTGCTGTAGTTTATGTCAACGCAGCAAAGTAGCAGTACACGCGTCACATGCGGCAATGCAAACCATATTACCAAGCAAACCAAATGAACTTTTATCCATCGATTTCTACGGGCCATTACCACCAGGGAAAGGGGGAGTCAAACACATCCTCGTCACACTCGACGCCTTTTCAAAATTAGTACGACTATTTCCGATGAGAAAGGCGAATGCGCCGAACGTAATTAAGAAAATTTTTGAGGAATACATACCGGAACACGGAAAGCCAAAGAAAATCCAATGTGATCATGGGACGCAATTTACCTCAAAAGTATGGATCGACAAATTAACACAAGAAAATATAAAACCAATATTCTCTTCAATACGACACCCCCAAGGTAATATTGTGGAACGGGTAAACCGAGAACTTGGACGATTTTTTCGAACCTTCTTAGAGTCGAAACATTCGGGATGGGTGCAATGGATAACAACGATAGAAGCATGCATAAATGAAGTCCCACACGAGACAACGCAGTTCGCACCTCTCGAGCTACATACAGGAAAGAAACCTGAAAGACCATGGACAAAGTGGATAAAAATCGGCGAGAAAACAGAAGAAGAAGAAGAATTTGATTGGGAAAGTAAAATAGCCCTCGCACACGTACGGATGAAAAGAAAAGGGAAGGCACGGGCAGAGAAATTTAATCAAAGCCACAAACTGACCAAATTTGAAATAGGAGAATTAGTACTTGTCAAAGCTTTAAATGTATCGGATCCAAAAAAAAATATTACAGCCAAATTTCTACCACTATACGAAGGACCGTACAAAATCAGTGAGAGAGTGGGGATGGCCACATACAAACTAGTGAACGCGAAAACCGGCAAGGAACGAGGTAAATATCACACAAGTAAACTACTCCGTTTTCGCACGATAGAAGATGTCCCTCAGGGTGACCTCAAAAATTCAGAAACTAAGGCGAAGGGAGAATGAGGGGAAGAATGTTTACGGACGATCGGACTATATAAACTCCAAATTTGGACAGCCAAAATCAGTCATAAACACTGAATAAGTGTAACAACATGGACAACAGAACGAAACGTGTACTCAGCGCAAGCTATGCGAGGCGCATGCAAAGAAGGAGAGAGAAAAACACCGCGAGGGAAGAAATGGACCAGCAACCATCGAGAGGCCAAGACAAGAATCCTGACGGCAACGTGGACGGCGAAACAAAGCGACGCCTACACCGAAAAATCGAGGAGCTGTTCGGAGCCGAGGAAGACCACCACATCGATCGTGAAAAGGGAACGACGAAAGATCGCCGTAAATGGAAGGTGAACCGTATAAACATTCCCACAACAAGAAGTAACCAAAGAAAATGGCAGGAGATGATCGCGCTAGCGAGAAAGTTCACCAAAACGCTCGAGGACGGTCAACAAGAGGGACTCCAATTTGATCATCGGGCGATGATCGATTCAAACGAGAATAAATTCCACGACTGGTATCCTGGAAAAGGACTCGGCCTGTAAGAAAACGAAATAATATAAAATAAAAGAAATTAAAATTGTCCAAAATAAAATTTGAACAATTGGAGGGGACAATGAGACGATATTGTCTCATACATCCGAGCAAAATCCCCCCCACCATCGAAGGATCGAACGTCACCAGTGCACACGGCACTTAGATTCACACGGCACCAATATCAAAACAGCTGATTGGTCCGTCTGAAAATCCTTCGACCTATAGGCGAGCAGCCTAATTAGTATAAAAGGCCGGAAAAATCACAATAAATCATCAGTTAATAGCTGGTCACTTACCCGGGTGGGTGCTCTGAAGAAGAGACGAAACCTGGTGAGCGGCATTGACCTCTGAATAAGAGCGAAACGGCGATTTAACACAACAATTCTGAAAAAGAATTGTTGCTCAACGAAAAGTATATCGAACGAGCAGTAAAGGTCCTGCCTGAGGGCATTGACCTGTAACCCAAACACAACACCGCGCACTGTCAACGGACGGGCGGGGAGAGAAGCGATCACCTGTGTTGACGTCGCCAGACCAGCTGACGAGAGAGGAGAGGAAACGGCGATCGAGGCGGTAATCAAGGTTTTGACGGCACACCTACGATCTACAAAGACGGCCAAACAGAGCGAGAATACCGCGCCACGATAAATAGAATTAAATACCTATAATATCCAAACACTGGAATTTTACTTTCATCTACATTTATATAGAAAATAAAGTCGAAGTCGCCCCAATTGAAAATTCAGAATCTCAGAAACTAAGAGAATAAACGACTTCGTTACCAATAAAAAAAACTGGCCTCACAATCAGAGAGAAATTACTTTCCCTCACCAAAAACCTTCACACACTATATAATCGTCGAGCCATCGCACTCAAATAAATTTATTGAAACGTTCTGCCGTTTCAATATATATATATTGTCACGCCGTCGGGGGGGTAGAACTAAAAGGTAAGGGGGGGGGGGGAGAAGGGGGTCCTGAAACGGAAAAAAGAAATGCTAACAACACACAATAAATAGAAAATGGCGCAAGCTTTATTACAAAAAGAAAGGAAATAAGAACAACGATAAAAAAATTTTATTTCAATAACTGCGGTCGGCGGACGATCTCCGGGAAGAATATAAATGCAAAACACCAAAAAGAAAAAGGTTTGACTGGGCGCCAGTTAATTTTGGTAAAATTAACAAAACAACAAAAATGAACTTCGCAATCGTTTATTCTCTTATTAACTACGGCGGTACGGGGACGATCTTATGGGAAACAAAAAAAAAGGAAGCTCAGGGTATGGATTCTCCGACTCTATTTGACCTCTTATTAATTACCATCAGTCTCGTAAATTTGGGAAATTAATACTGGTTGGTTGAATTTGAAAGGACATATAGTGTGATCGGGAGAATATTTGGGACGCTCTAATAATCGTGGGTTACGATATTTTAATTTGCACGCTGCCTGAAGGACAGCGGCACAACACGACACAACAACAAACACGCCAGTAGTAGTATCACTCGTAACGGTCGGAGCGGACGACCTACGGAGAGGGGAAGACTGGGAGAGGGGACGTACCGGCCTCGCACTTATTCTACGCGCGCACAACCGTTCCACGCTATTATTTCTCGAACTTATAATATTTGAAGTACGCTTAATATCGGGGTTCTCAAAACGCAAGGGAACACAAAAAGAAATACAGAAAAAATGAATTCTCTAAACAATTTGAGTAACAAAAATTAGGGAAAATATGCACTGCGTGCCGGAAAATAATTCTGGATAGGAAACGATGCAAACACTTACTCGTTGCAGTTTCCACAGCTGATCCGTTCGCTCTCGTTCTATCTCTCGGTGTCACTCCTTTTCTTCTCGCTCGCTTTCTCTCTCTCGATGTTAATCCTTTCCGCGTAATTCTTCACTCTCACAATTCTTCACCTCTCGCACTCTCACACTTCTCGCAATTCTCCACTCTCACACTTCTCCACTCTCTCACTCCGCTAATTACTATTTCCTTCTCTCTCTCTCGCACTCTAAATTCCTCTCTTACTATCCGCTTTCAAAAATATTCTCCTTCGTGTTTGGTGGTCGAACTCCAAGTGCGGACCATGCGGTCCTTCGTAAGTGCGAGGATTTTTCACGGCCTCGTGATTGGCCGGGTCAGTCTAATTATAATTGGTCAGCAGCGACACGGATCTAGCGGTATTGCGGAACATGGGAAATCGATAATTTCGGGACGGATTAGGGAGATCTATCGGGGATACAGGTAAGTAGGGTAGGCGGTCGGTAATACAGGTCGTTCTCAGGGATATCGGGATTACGGGTAATGGTAATCGATTATACTCGCCGCGCGCTGCTGCCATCTCCTCGTAACTCGAATTACTGTCGATGGATGACATGTAACCGAGATACGGGACGATACTGTTTTTAGAGTTGGCGGGTGCATTTGAGTGTGAGAGCGTGCCGGTGAATTCTTGTTTGATTTGGACGTCCTGGGAGTTCCTGTGGTGATAATTTGAACCATCGGGGTGTCCTCAGGACATCCTTGGTGCGGACGGTGACGATGACAATGACGCTGACGAAGATGACGATGATAATGATGCTGACGAAGATGACGATTACGACGACGAAATCGATGATTCCGACGCAAGTGCTTGCACCGGGGTTTTCTACGAGGTCTATTTGGGGGAGGGGGAGGGATGGGGGTGGTCCTAGGATGACTTCTACTTACGTTTTCTCGCCGATTGTGTGCGTGGAACGGTTGCCTTGGAGTCCACCGGCGGGGTGAGGTTGTGCAACATCACAATATATATATATATATATATATATATATATATATATATATATATATATATTGAAACGGGTATTAACCCTTTTCATTAAAATCTTGGTTTGGTTCTCGAGAAGGAAATAAAATAAAATTGGAACCTTAGGTAAAATCAGTTTATTCTTCGCTTCTTCGTTACAACTTTCAGAGTAGTAGATAATGTTGTTCTCTAATCTTACCGAGTGATTGATGCGTGAGTCTTTGTTAGTACCCCGTTTATTATTCTCTTCAGTATTGAGATATCGGCGCTGTGTGTCACGCTCGATTTGTTATGAATTTCATGCTAGTCTGATATTGTACACAACCAATATGGCGCCGCCCGTGCTGTTTGACAGTCGCGATTCATGTGTTTTATTTAAGTGAGGTGTTATTCGTGTTTCTTGCACGAGTATTATCGGTTTTGTGCGCGTTTAGGTTCGCCGAGAGAACAGCGGACTCAGGTGAGCGCTCCAATTTTAGTTTTCTGGTCTTGAGGACCGATAATATACCTATTGTATTTCAGGTGATGACTCGTCACTTTACGATACCGATGTCGTCGTTACAAGGACTTGAGAATGCCTTGGTTTCGCCATATCTGGGATTAACGTGCTTGAGGACTGACGAATGCGCGATGAAAATTTTGATTCTACCCTGTCTTGAATGTACTTCCTTCGTTATCGGTGAGTAGCGTATTTTTTTATATGACTTTGTACTGAGACCTGCTGGACCACAGGCTCCTGTTGTTTATCTGACTGGAGGTAAGGTCGAGATTCCCGTTCTGTTACCGAAGTAGCAGAGGTGAGCGTCAACAGTACCAAGTCAGATATCTCAGGAGATTCTGTGGCAAGGTAAGGTGATTGTTGGTGTTTATCGTCTCGTATTTATATTATTGTTCGAGTTAATTTGTTAACGCGAATCGTAGCCCTCTCGCGATAGTTGCTATTACTAATATTATAAATTTTATGTTACAGGTATGGCCGTCTCATTATATATATATATATATTGTAACGGGTTTTCCCCGCACCTACCGAGAACCTCCTGTTCCTCCGCCCGAGGAGGAGCGCGCGTTGGTCCGCGCCAGCTTCCACCGCTCCGTCGAGGTGGCATCGGGACCTGCTGACGTAGCAGGGGCAACCGGGGGCGGACGGGCGCCAGGTACACTCGTGTACCACCGACCGAGGCCGGTTTTGTTTAAGTTCGCCGCCACCGCGGCCCCCCCCCCCCTACGCGTCCCCGCTCCACCCCGAGGGCGAGCACAGGGGTTTCGGGCTTCAAGTTGGCTGGCCCAGCCCGCCTGCGGGTCGGTAAGGTAGAGGGGGTGGACGTGGAGGATTTTGGGGCAATCAGGTAGCATAGTCAATTATTCCAACAATCAGCGGGGCAGCAGGTTTATTGCACGGTGGTAATTATACGACATCGAATATACAGGAAATCGAGTGACATACAGTTATCGGCCACCGCTCGCTCGCGGTAGATAGCCTTGTCCCGCTGTTATACTATTTCCCTTGGTCGGAAAGTAGCCGCGTCCGAGAGAAGGACTAACTTTACGTAACACCTTATAGATCATGCAGGCGCAGGAATTCCCCTCAAAGCTAACGCCTTATTTTACGGAGCACCTTATAGATAACCGATAACGCCAGGTAGCCCCCTCGAAGATCGGTAATTTATATAACACCCTGTAGGTAGCAAATAGTGGTAGGTAACCCCCGTGAAGATAAACAATCATTTTATGTAGCACCCGGTAGATAGCAAATAGTGGTAGGTAACCCCCGTGAAGATAGATAAATAATTTATGTATCACCCTGTAGGTAACGAGTAGAGGTAGATAACCCCCGTGAAGATAGATAAATAATTTAGGTAGCACCCTGTAGGTAGCGAATATTGGTAGGTAACCCCCGTGAAGATAGATAAATCATTTCTGTAATATCCGGTAGGTAGCCAATACGCCAGATAATTAATTCATGTAGCTTCGACGCGACGAGAGAAAACTTACTGCTCTAAGATACGTTTACAGGTATTAGAAGCGACATACTACTTGGCACGGCGACTCAATACAAAAGAAGTAAACCCATGAGGTAGCCTACGGTGCACGCACGGGTATACCGAATCGTCGAGTAATTATTCGGACAGCGACAAGAATTTTATGAAAGTAGAAAGTCGGCAAGGGGCGAGCAGCTTCTCGAAATCGATCATCGGCTTTTCCTGATTACTTTATTTCTTTTATGCGGGACTACCGCAAATAATCTTAAATTTCTTTGTAATTACTATTGCCGGACTTAATTACATAGCTGCTTCGTCCCTGCCTACTCTCTCTTTCTTTAGGAAAATCGGATCGACTCACGTATTCTCGCTGGATCCGTTACCACTCACACTACTTTTCACACTTTTATTACTGTCGAGCTTGTTGCTTTCTCGTCGCTGTTCACGCCTCGATCGATCTTCGAACTGTGTACCTCGTTGGCCGGCCGGCGTACTTAACCTAGGCACTCTTCCCCTACTTTTTCTTATTACCGCCGGTTGACCAATTATGCCACATGGCAGCGTGGTCGGCTCCCTTCTTTGAAGATTCTCGCGGGTCCTCCCGCGCCGCATACCCCTCGCTGGCCGGTTTTTAAAAAGCGTCCCATCAAGCACATATCTACCAGAATCTTATCGTGCTGATACTGCAGATTCCCATACTTTGCGCAAAGTTTATCCCCGTATAGAATTATCTGCCGGTCATATCGTATAAGTCGAACGACGTCGTTTTCTCTTAAAATCGAAAAAAATTCCAGTCGCGACATCTCGCATGCCTCCGCATGAATGCGGCCGAGAATTTCGTGGCTTCATACGAACAATTTCATGTTTGTTTTACCGTCGTGGGAATAACATTGCTTCGCATGATGCCAAATGTTGTTCTTCGAAAAGAAGCTTCTACAATTTTTAGGTATTGTGCATTAGTGTGCATTAGGTATCCTGCATACTAGTAACTCGCCATCGTTAACAAGATTGTTAGTATTAAAATAAAACATGCATTGTTTGCGGTTATCATTAATGATCTTCAATCTCTCCGGGATTACCCTTTGGCAGCACGGAAAACTTTTTAACATTATCCACATCCTTTTCTTGTTCTCAGGACTTTTTCCGCTGGCGGCTCTATCGTCTGTGCGTATGTCGAATTTACACCGTACGTATTTTTTGCCAAGTTTACGTCCGATTCAGTTTCTGAAGGATGGTAATCGCTATCATCACTATCATCGTGAATGGAATCAGCTGTAAAGAAAATTTTATAAAGAAATCTATTTATATAATTATGCATCCTGAAATATATAATTTCGATAAGAACCATATTCATTTCGGGGCGATGAGTACTCTAAACGTTGTGGCGGCGCGGAAGTTTCTTTTGGCTGATCAACAACTGTTATACCCAATGACGTATATCCTAAAAGTATACAAGCAATAAAAAAATGAACGATTGAATGCATTAACAATTTATAGTAATTGATTTTGAGGAGCAATACCTTGTTCGATACTCGTTCCTTCGACCGGTGTACTACATAGCACGAGCTCGGTCAAAACTTTGGGGGAACCTTCACAATATGTCGTTGAGTTTAACATATTGATACTGGTGGAAATTTCGGCACCAACTACCGATTCTATTAAAAACTCAGTGTCAAGTAATGAAACATCATTAACTATGACTGTTGGTGCAATTTCTTCCAAAAGACTCATTAACACCGAACTATTTTCTATGTCATGGATCATGAAATGCGTGTTTCTTTCACAAATCGTGTAAGTGTCATTGCATTTTGGCACGGGGCTCTCTTGTAGCGATGACGCCTTGTTTTCATCCGTTTGGTCGCTAATATGGTTGTTATTTTCTTCCATCCGAACTTCCTCATACTTTTTACAACATACAACAAAAACCAAAAGGCTTTTATGGTTTTGAGGACGCTTTTGTCAGCTGGGAAATTATATCGATAAGTTATTTCATAACTATTTTACATGTCTTTCAAAAACTTATATTAGAATATAACGTTCAAAACCCACCGTACTTTCAAATATAATCATAATTATTAGTAACGAGTTTTTTTTTTAAGACGACAAAATTATGAAAATGATATTGAAGCCATTTGTCGAGTTTAACTCATTGTCGGAGCGATAGTTATTACCAGGACATCGGTTACAGAGGCAACGGTAGTTAGCGGGACATCATGTACAAAGGAAACTATCATTGTGAGGCCATTCACAGAAGAAACGGTCGTCATCAGGACATTTTTTATACAACGCTTATTATCGGGACATTATTTAATAAGAAAATTTATAATTTCCAAGAATGCATATACATTGTATTGTGAGCGTCTTTTACTCAAACAACCGATTTCGAGAGCGTCGAAGATCGATTCAGTCGCCTCTAGGCAAGCGAAGTGTTACGAGCTTCACCATAAAGGAGTGTTACGCGAATCTCGATAAAAGTATTTTTACGATTATTAAAAAAAATGTTCGTACTAACAGAATTCGAAGACGACACGTTCTATATTTGCACTAAAAAAAACGTGACATACGTGCAAGGTGCGCGATGTATTGTAAAGTACAAGAACGGTGGCCGATATCACGCGGAAATTATCGCAGAGAACGGTAAATAAAATGATAAATCATTGGTTTTTTTCTCAGAAGTACTATTATAACTATATATTTTAAGGAGTTTACAGAAAATTTATAAACAAAGGCCAGTATTTGTCAATGTTATAAAATCAAAGTTATCCGCGTATGCGTAAATAAATAAATTCGATCTTTTATTGGAAAAGACGAGACGTAAAGGCTTTATGATTACACGCATAACAACTTTTTACTATACGTGCGGTAAAGAACGTAATATTATACAATACATTTTCCATTAATTCAACCATACAGTTTTTACGATACGAAACGATATTCCCGAAATTGAAATTATGATTCTTTTTATGCTTAGTGATAATTGAAAACTGAAATGAAAAAACGGTAAATGTCCCGATAATAAGCATTGTATAAAAAATGTCCTGATAATGACCGTTTCTTCTGTGAATGGCCTCACAACGACACGTTGCCTCTATAACGGATGTCCTGGTAATAGCTATCGCTCCGACAATGAGTTACACTCGGCAAATAGCTTAAATATCATTTTCATTATTCTGTCGTCATAACAAAAATCGTTACTAATAATTATGATTATAATTGAAAGAATAGTGGATTTTTAACGTTATATTCTAAAATAAGTTTTTGAAAGGCATATAAAATAGTTATGAAATAATGTATTGACGTAATTTCCCAGCTGATAGAAGCGTCCTCGAAGCAATAAAAGTCAAAAAGTCTGACGAAGTTCGGATGGAAGAAAACAATAACCATACTACCGACCAAACGGACGAAAACAAGATGTCATCGCTACAAGAGATCCCAGTGCCAAAATGCAATGACACTTACACGATTTGTGAACGAGGCACAGATTCTATGATGCACGACATAGAAAACAGCTCGGTCTTAATGAGTCTCTTGGACGAAATGGCACCAACAGTCATAGCTAATGATGTTTCATTACCTGACCATGAGTTTTTAACAGAATCATTTAACTCAATGACATATCGTGAAGGTTCCCCCAAAGTTTTGACCGAACTCGTGCCATGTAGTACACCGATCGAGGGAACGAGTATCGAACAAGGTATTGCTTCTCAAAATCAAATACTATAAATTGTTAATGCATTCAATCGTTAATTTTTTTTATTGCTTGTATACTTTTAGGATATACGTCGTTGGTTATACCAGTTGTTGATCAGCCAAAAGAAACTTCCGCGCCGCCACAACGTTTAGAGTACTCATCGCCCGGAAATGAATATGGTTCTTATCGAAATCATATATTTCAGAATGCATAATTATATAAATAGATATCTTTATACAATTTGTCTTTACAGCTGATTCCAGTTACGACGATAGTGATGATAGCGATTATCATCCTTCATAAATTGAATCGGACGTAAACGTGGCAAAAAATACGTTCGGTGCCACTTCCACATACATACAGATGATAGAGCCGCCAGCGGAAAAAAGTCATGAGAACGATCGGCCAATAATTAATATACAGGGAAAATCGACTCGCGACGATAATGAAATGTTCGTCCGCACGGCCGCCGGAAAAAAGGCACAAGACCGACGTTCGTTCTGCATGTATTGCAAAACAATGCAGAGCAAATTTGTGCGACATTTAGAAAATAAACGCAAGGATGTGGATAATGTTAAAAAAATTTCGGCGCTGCCAAAGGGTAACCCGGAGAGATTGAAGATTATTGATGGGATCCGCAAACAATGCATGTTCTATTTCAATACTGAGAATCTCGTTAACGATGGCGAGTTACTGGTGTGCAGGAAACCTAGTGCACACGCAGCTCGACCAGCCTCATACTTTGTGGTGTGTAAAAATTGTCGAGGCTTCTTTTCGAAGGATAACATACGCCATCATGCGAAGCGGTGTTATTCCCACGACGGTACAAGGAATGTGAAATTGTTCGTACGAAGTCTTGAAATTCTCGGCCGCATTCATGCAGAAGCATGCGAGATGCTGCGGCAGGAAATTTTTCCTATTTTAAGAGAAGACGACGTCGTTCGCCTTATTCGATATGATCGGCTGATAATGCTATATGGAAATAAACTTTGTGCAAAGCACGGCAATCTTCAACATCAGCACGACATGATTCGGGCAGATCTGCGCCTGATGGGTCGCTTTTTAAAAGCAGCGAAAATGCTAAATGAAGACATCACCGATTTTTCTTCAATTTACCATCCAAGATTGTATGACAGCGCGATTTTGGCAATTCGTCATGTAGGAGGATTCGACTCGAAAACCAAAAAGTATGCTGCACCATCTACAGCATACGCAATCGGATCGATCCTCAAAAAGGCAGCGCACTGCTATATCTGCGACTGCATCAAACGCGAAGACGTGTTACAAAAAGGGCGTGTTGAAGACTTTTTAAAACTTTTAGAAGTCGATCTGGGCACCGACACTAACAAAGCGGTCATGGATTCTCAAACGGAACAACGCCGCAGAAAAAAGATCGAGCTCCCATCCATCTCCGACATACGAACGTTAAACGATTATTTACAAAAACAACGCGAAACTGCGTTAAAGGCACTAGCCACGGAATTCCACTACGAAGCTTGGCTTAGACTTGCAGAAAGTACGTTAACAGCCACACAACTATTCAATCGTCGTCGGGCGGGCGAAATTGAGAGAGTTCTCATTGACGATTTCAATAATCATCAATCTGTAGCGGATGAAGAACTAAGAAATATGTCGCTAGAGAGTCAATCAATAGCAAAAAATTACGTTCGATTCACAATTCGCGGGAAGCTAAATCGGACGTGCCCGTTCTTTTGTCGGCTGATTTAACGACAAGTATATACATGATCTTAAAGCGTCGCCAACAAGCGGGAGTTACATCGGAGAACCCGTACGTTTTTGGTATTCCCGGTGCCGATAAAATTCGGTACAAATACTTAAGAGCATGCGCACTCATGCGAAAATTTACGAGTGAGTCGAAGGTGGCTTTTCCGTACAAATTAACGGGGACCACCCTCCGAAAACATGTTGCGACAGCATGTATTAATCTCAATCTATCACAAAATGAGGTCGCTGACGTCGCAGAGTTTATGGGACACGCAGAGAATATTCATCGAACACATTATCGGCAACCGATTGTCAGCCGTGAGATATTAAAAATGTCCAAGATTTTAGAAATGGCACAGCACAATGCGATCGACGACGATGCCGACAGCGAAAGCGGCGACGATGAACAGGATGACGTGTTGAATTTAGACAACGGTCGGTAAAAAAATAACAGCGCTAATAAATTTAAATAATTAAGAAATAGTTTTTTATTATATTCCTTAACTTATAATATGTAATTTGTTGCAGTAATATGTAATTAATTGTTCTAGGCACCGAAGCACCGAAAGCAGCAAAAAGTATTCAGAAAATTCGAATTTCTACGGTGGAGCGAAAGGCACCGCTATCAAAAAATAGTAACAAAAAACGATCCAGTTTGTACTTTATTACTTGTTTAATGCTCTCTTCCTTGTACGTTCTTTAAGTTAATGGTCTGTTATAGCTTAACCTTATGGACACGTGGGTCCAAAAAAACGATGGAGCGTCGACGAACAAAACGCAGCATTTCACTGCGGCAAATTCAGGAGGAATGCAGTGATCATCCCATACTGCAAGGGCGCAATGCTTCTATTATAAAAACCTGGATTCCAAAACAAATAAAAAAAAAAGTAAATGAGGGTTTTCAACCGAAAACCGCTAAAGTATTATTTATATACTCTTTGCTAAATATTATATAGTTGCTGGCCAATAGAACGTTTTATTTTTGTAAAATATTTCTATTATGAATAAAAATGTTATATTTGTGTAAATGTCTTTATCGGCAGTACTTTCCAAAAACGGTCTATCCAAGGGGAACCTTAGACGTTCAGATTTCTTTTTTTTTAATATTTATACCAGGTGAAGGGGACCATGCACATATTATTTTGTCAAAGTGGCAGCGCGCAACTTTCGAGTAGTTTCGAGAAAATCAACTTTGAAAATTGCGCAGCCTCTTAAAAGTAATTCGGGTTTAACATTTACGAACTCGCCGATTGGCCGAGTGGTGAGCGTACTCGAATAATAAATGCTAGATCGCCGGATTGAATCTCACCAGCGATACTTTTTTTGATTTTTATATCTAAATAAATTTTGTATGGATAATTAAGAAACACTACTTCTACAGAAGAAATATTCACTTTTTTTTAAATTTCAAACATGCATTATTTTTATGAAACATATTTTATTTTTACTCACAATCAGTCAATCGATGAATGTTAAACGTGAATTCTATTTAAGAGGCAGTGTTACTGGCGACGTACGCTTCGAAATTTCGATCAGTAGTCCTGCCAACACTAAACAATCAATCAGCTTAAAAATTGGCAGGTACACAGAGAATTATGGCAAAATTGCGCTCTTGGTATTTTTACATCGAAATATTAAACAAAAATTTGCAGTTTTGTATTATCACGGGAGTAATCATAGATTTACGTATGATGCACGGATCGGATCGAAATTTCAAGAGCAAGAGCCACTCCGCAATTAAAAAACACACATTTCGGGCTTTATTTCATTATATTTTACACAAAATTTAATGAATAAAGGCTGCTCGAAATGTTTGACAAGAAGATATCGACAATTTGACCGACATACGAAAAAAATAGTGTAGCGAAATTCGAAGAGAAGGCGCTGGCGAAATTTTCTCAAGAAACTCGTATGGTAAGCGGTGAAAGCGGAGACAAATGACGGAAAGCTTTGCTGCTATATATATACTTATATATGTTTAGCCCGCAAGGCCTTGCCTCCTCCGTCACCGACTGTCGCCCGGCCTGACTACCGCACGGATCACGCGTATATATATATATACATAAAAGCTACGACAGCGCAAGCTACATATTAGGCCAACGTCAGGCGCGTATGGGTGAGACTCGCGTGTCTGCTCGGGAACCGACGGCCGCGCGAACAAATGATACTCATTCATTTCCTCCTCGAATGCAATGAAATAAAATGCAAAATGTGCGTATTTTGATTACGCGTTAGCTGTCTATTCAAGAGCTATGATAATGTTAATACAACTATCGGAAATATTCGTCGTATATTTATTTATATATAAGTGTTACAGGCAACATATGCTTCGACATTTGGATCAGTAGTCCAGCAAGCAGCAAACAACCGATTAGAAATTTGAAAATACACAGAGCATGATAGCAAAAGTGTATGTTGGTATTTTTTCCCCAAAATTTTTGCCATAATTCTCTACGTACTCTCAAAAGCACTCAGTGCCGAAGTAAGTGCAGCTGGTGTTTTCGAATCGCTGGTTGCCTGCAACTGCAATGGAACTATCAGGAACATGCATCGTGTATATATATATATGTGCGTGCGTGCGCGTGCGTGTGTGTGTACAATGAATATTCACGATAGTTGCATTGACGTTGCCATAACATAGACAGCTAGCGCGCGATGTGGCTATGGGTACGCGTGTAGGAGTGTATGCCGATTCCAACGGCCGCTCTCGTCGAGAGACGCGAAGCTACAATTCAAACAAACCTTACGCCCGCTATGAGAAACCGATCGAGCTGAAATTTTGACCCTGTATAGACAATGGTGCCAGAGAGTGGACCTTGGTATTTTTTCCTATAATTTAGAACTAGAAAACCCATTTTTCCGGGCTACCGTTGAGAACAAACATGTATTTTATATATAAATGAGTAAATAAATGAATAAATGAATATATATATGTTGTGACGTTGCACAATTTCCTCCCGCGCCGATGGCCCTCTAAGGCAATCGTTCCACGCAGCGCCTAGAATAGTAAGAACAGCGACAATTAATACTAGAGCACCCCTAACTCCCCCTTCCATCCCTAAATTATGTGAGCATGCAAGCACTTACCGCGCCACGAAGAGATCTCCACCATAGCCACCGGAATACCCCGATCGCAGCGATCGGCCATCGTCGTCGTCGTAGTCGTCGTCGTCGGCATCGTCGTCGTCGTCGTCGTCGCCGTCATCGTCGTCGTCGTCATCGTCGTCGTCGTCGTCGTCAACGTCGTCGTCGTCATCGTCGTCGTCGTCGTCGTCGTCATCGTCGTCGTCGTCGTCGTCGTCATCGTCGTCGTCGTCGTCGTCGTCGTCGTCGTCGTCGTCGTCATCGTCGTCGTCGTCGTCGTCGTCATCGTCATCGTCATCGTCGTCGTCGTCGCCGTCGGCATCGTCGTCGTCGGCGTCGTCGTCGTCGTGTCGTCGTCGTGGGCACGTGTCGACCGGCGTCGTCGACATCGCATCGTCGTCGTCGTGGTCGACGCGGCTACGCATATTATTGTTAAAGGCGACGACCCGGCGATAACCTGAAAAGGAAAATTCCACATACTCATAAAAAAAAAAAAAAAAAAAAAAAAAAAAAGGAAATTCACACGAAATCCGAGCAGAGAAAAAAGGTACTCACGCACACGACTATCCCGAGGACACCCTGGACCAGCAAAGAGGACCCATCGAAAAAGAAACCACCAGGATATCCCGAAGAAATCACCGACGACACTTTCACCACTCGGTACGACAACTGTCAAAATCTCGTTACTCGCGAAAATTCCGTCACGCACGCAAAACTATTGGCAGGGTGACGGAGAGAGTAACGAGAGGGCAGCAGCGCACGTAGATCCTCCTAGATTCCCTTCCCGATAATCACGAGAGCGACCTTACCCTATCGACCCGTCACTGTAATTACCCGTCCTTCCGTTAGATGTTCCCAGCGCCACTGCCCAATAATCGATTTCTCATCGACCCGAGAAACCCGTGTCGCTGCTGCCCCAGCGAATAAGGAATTAACCGAAAGGCGTTAGAGAAATTAGAGTGCGAGAAAAATATTTAGAGTGCGAGTGAAAAGAGAATTTAGAGTGCGAGTGAAAAGAGAATTTAGAGTGCGAGTGAAAAGAGAATTTAGAGTGCGAGTGAAAAGAGAATTTAGAGTGCGAGTGAAAAGAGAATTTAGAGTGCGAGTGAAAAGAGAATTTAGAGTGCGAGTGAAAAGAGAATTTAGAGTGCGAGTGAAAGAGTTGTAAAGTGTGCGTGACGATAATTAGAGTGAAAGAGTAAAATTTGAGAGAGTGAGAGTGACACAGAGTGCGTGAAATAATACATTGTAAGAGTGAGCGTGAGTGATAAAAAAAAAGAAAGAAGAGTGAGCGTGAGTGATAAAAAAAGGACAGAGTGAGAGTGAGTGCGGAAGAATAGGGGAGAGAAAAAGAACAAAGTGAAGAACGAGAAAGAAGAGAAGACAGAGGAGCGAAGGAAGGACAGAGCAGTGGAGAGAGAGAGACAGAGAGCGAGCGGCGAGGATAGAGAGGGAGAGAGAGAGAGAGAGAGATCGAGCGGTACGAGCCTAACGAGCACCGGCGCGTCGAAATTAAGTGTTTGCACTGCTATCTCTCCAAACAGAGAAAACCTTGTATTATATAAAAATAAAATTGTGCATTGCACCCCCCCCCTTCGTGTATTTTCCACTAAGAATTAGAGCCATCCCCTTATATTTCCCTTTCCCCCTTTTTAGCGTGCGTTCGAGGACAATTTAGCAAGAAAATTTTTAGTAGCGAAAATATAGCGTGGAACGGTTGTGCGTAGCCGTTAAGAGTAGAGTAACCCCCTCTCCCTTCATTCCCCTTTCTCGATCCGTCAGTTTCCCACCGTCCTACCTTCTAGTACGTCCCGAATTTAAACGCAACTCACCCATACCCGTAATAAATATCCAGAGACCCAATAGAGTAGGAGAACCCCCTTCCCTGAGATACCCCTCCCCACCCCTTATAGCCGTTAGTCGCCAAGAGTTAGTGGCGCATTATTTTTTTTGTTTTGGTTTTATATTTTTTTTTGTATTTTGTTAATTTTCACGAATAAATTAACTGGCGCCCAAACCCCCCCCCCCCCCTATCAGTAAGAATACCCCCCCAGAGATCGTCCGCCGACAAGAATAATAAATTATTAATTGTTAAACTTTTTTTTTGTTTGCGTCGAATATTTTTTTTCTTTCCGAGCGCCTTATCATCCCCCCCCCCCCCTTCCCCTCTCAGTCGGCGTGACAAAAGTGGCGCCCAACGTGGGGCCCGAAAAGAGTAACCCCCCCCCCCCTTCCCTCCGCAAAGGATATAGCACAGCGGAAGCCGGTGCCGTATAGGCTCTAAAAAAAAAAAAAAAAAAAAAAAAAGTTGGGATTTTGAATTTTTTTTCTCTTTGTTGCATTTGGGACATTTTTCTTTCTTTGTGTTTGCTCGGAGACGCTGATTTTTTTTTCTTTTTTTTTGGATTTTGAATATTGTTTTTTTCTGAGAGGTTTATTTTGTTTTTTTTGGGTTCTGGAAAGTTGTTTGTTTTCTTTGAGACTCTGTTTTTTTTTAGAATTGGAAAAGATTTTTTTTTTGTATTATTCGAGATTTTTATATTTTTTTCCCCCTTTCTTTGAAAACTCCCCGTCAGAGAAGTGTCCCGTGCTTCCGCTTGCTGCCCCCCCCCCCCCCCCCCCCCCCGTTTAGTATTAATAGCGCCCACCATAGACCCTAAGTAATTAAAGAATATTGCGTTTTTTTTCTTTTCGGCTCGTTTAAAATTTCTGCATACGAAAGACGCCGCCGTTCCACGCAAAAGGGTGCACGCCGCCTTTCGAGCCTCTACACTAGATAGGTTACGAGTATTAGCGTGTGTGATTACGCTCCCCGTGTCTGCTTCTTATCGCCCCGACAGGAACCGGCCCTCCCTCCATGATGGAGAGGCCGCCCCCCGTAACAACCCTCGCCGTGACGGTCCCCCCCACGACCACCACGACGATTACCATAAACTCCCCCATCACGCATAGTTCGCACACCCGCTCCCTAACACCCCTCTCCTATCGACAAACGGAACCCCTCCCACGCCTCATTGACGAAGTTCGAGCTAAATTTGACCGCGTCTATGAGGTTCGAGAGTTGCTGCGACGGTGTATCGTCGCACGGATCAGCTCTCGGGGATTGGAAACGGACCTACGTAACCGGCTGATCCGTTACGAGACGCGGCGCCTGGACCCGTCCGCGTCTGTTTATTGGGATCCCGTAGAGGACGAGTCTGGGCTCGTCCCCCCCATTCCCCTAGGCGACCACCCCCTAATCGAACCCCTGGAAATCCCCTTTGACCCTCCGCAGAATTTAGTGGAGAATCCCCCCAATCCCCCTTCCCCTCCACCCCCGATCGAAAGACGCCCCCTCTTTCAGAGAGGCATGCGAACTCCCATCCCCTCCCCGCTAGTTGATCAGAGGACACAGGGCCTCCTGATTCAGACGGACGAGGCCCTACCCGTCCGTTACTACCCCTCACCATCCCCTCCCCCGACTAGACGCTCCGCTCCGGCGGTAAACTTCGCGCCTAGCCCCAGATTCCCCTCTTACCAGCCACCCTTAACCTCGACTAGAACCACCCACCCCACACAAGACCAGTCGTATCTTGAGGATGCCGGTCCATGGGGACCCCCTCCTCACCCCGGTCCAACCCTCAACAGCACCCGCGTACCATCTTATCACCCCGTGCCCTCCTCGCGTCCCCTCAGAGGACCAGAATCCCGTATCTTCGAGGCCAACGGATACCATGACTCGCAGGGCTCACGGGACGCCCGACGCGGCGAAGATTGGCGCCGAAACGGGCCAAAATTCGCCGGCAAGCGCGATGAGGATAGCGAGGAGTTCCTCCGGAGAGTACACGAGTACTGCCGGGCTCGCGATTACTCCGAGGACGAACTCCTCCGTTCCCTCCCAGAAGCCCTCACCGGGGATGCCCTGAGGTGGCATCGCCTGGAAGAGGAGAGTTGGACCTCGTATGCCGAGTTCCTCCACTTCTTCCGATACCGGTTCGGTGAGGAAGTGAGCCAGGAGAGAATACGGCATGCGATAAGCCTGCGAACCCAAGGCCCTGATGAACCCTGCGGGGAATTCATCGACAAATTGAGAACCCTCATAAAGAGACTCAACCCCCTCCCTCCACTAGAAGACCAGATCTCGATGTGCCACGCGAACCTCCACCCCGATTTCAGCGAGCACATCCCGCGGGAGCAAATAAATAACTTTGTAGCTCTCCACCATGCCTGCCGACAGCGGGAGCTCATCCGCGAGAAGCGAAAAACATACCGTCCCCCTCCCACTACCCTTCCCGCCTGTGAGGCCTATATTTCCTACCGGCCACAGGCGAAGCCAGAACCCAGGCGAACCGCTGCTCTGGAAACAACCCCAAACCCCCCAGTCCCCCCACCCGCAGTGAAACCAGCTCCAATTCCCCCGAGACAAGTAAGAATCCGAAGTCCCACCCTCAGCTACCGAGAGGTGGCAGCCGCGGAATCCCGTTCCCCTCCCCGACCGGAACACTACCCCTCGAACCCCCGAGTCAGCCACCCCCCCCCCCCCCCCCCCCCCGCAAACTTAACCCCACTCCCATCCCGCGTCTAGAATACGTCGCTCCCCGACACTTCCCCCAGACCCGCCAGCAGAGCACCCCCGCGTTCATCCCTGGGCCCTGCTTCAATTGCAGCCAACCCGGCCACAGGTACAGCGACTGCGCGCACCCGCTCGGCTATTTCTGCCGACTTTGTGGACACCGGGGTACGGACACGCGGTCCTGCCCACGGTGCCACCAGCGGCAGTCGGGAAACTACGCCGGGGGGAGGCAATGAACGACCCGCCTCCCCACCAGAGCGTACCCTCCCGACGCCAAAGATCTAAAGTACCGGCAGAAACCAGAACATCCACAAACCCCCAACCCCAACGCAGACTAGACACCCTCCGCCCGATAAAAGCCACCGAAGCAGAGGTGACCCCAGCCGATAAAGTCAACCCCCCTTTGGAGCATAAAGAGATACCGTGGAACCGCAAAACTAAGAATCCCCCCCCCCCCCCCTTAGAGTTCGAGGAAATAGCGACAACCCCACCGGACCAACGGACCCCGAAATTAGCAGTTAAAGAATTCGAGTCCACCCCAGTTGAAACCACTGACACTTCCCCATCCATTCGTCCAGTACTTGCCTCTGATGATCCCTCCCAAACCCCCCGACCCCACCTAGAGGCAGAACAACCCCGAGACCACCTAAGTATGATCGAAGGAGATCCCCGTCACTTCCTCTGGATCCTCCTGGGTGACTGCAAATTCCCAGGTCTGGTAGATCCAGGCTCCTGCCGATCATATCTCAGCCCCGACCTCATCAAACAGCTGGAATTAACCCTGATACCCCTGGACGAAGGAGTTAAAGTGGCCAATGGCCAAGTAATGACCGTAGATGGAGCCCTCCATCTCCAACTCGAGATTGGAGAAGAGAGTGGCCCCGTACTATTTAGAGTGGCTGCCGTAAACTGCCCCTGCATCCTCGGCCTGGACTTTTTGATGACGGTAGGCCTGACGATCCACTATCACAACGAGACATGGCAAACCAGACGCAGTACTCCCCAGACGTTCCGTACCACCCAAATTACCGTTCAAGCCCGAAACCTACAAGACTGTGCTGGTCTTGTAGTTTCCGACGACGCCTCCCGACAAAGACTCGACCGGCTACTGACCAAATACATTCTTCCGAACCCTTCCCCCATACTGAGAATGACGCATTTGACGGAGCATGACATCGACACCCAAGGTCACCCTCCAATACGCCAGCGGGCCCGAGTTATCTCTCCACACCTTCTCAAAATAGCTCAAGGAGAAGTGGATAAGATGTGGAGAGAAGGCGTAATAGAGAGGTCCAAGAGCGCCTGGCTCAGTAACCCCGTGATCGTCCCAAAACCCGGTGGGAAACACCGCTTTTGCGTAGATTATCGCGATGTAAACAAGGTCACCCGGAAAGACGCATACCCCCTTCCCAACATGGATAGAATTTTAGCGGGCCTGAGACAAGCCAGATACATATTCAAATTGGATCTGAGCCAGGCATATTTTCAGATTCCCGTCCACCCCGAAAGTCGCCCAATAACAGCCTTTGCCGTCCCTGGACGTGGACTATTTCAATTCCGACGCATGCCCTTCGGACTGACGAACGCTCCCGCGACTTTTCAGAGACTGATGGACAGACTTATAGATCCTGAATGGGAACCCCACGTTTTTGCATATCTGGACGACGTTATCATTGCGACAGATACGGAGGACGACCATTACAGTTACTTGACGAAAGTACTGACAGTTTTTAGAGACGCCGGCCTAGAAATTAATAGAGAGAAAAGTGAGTTTTTCTGCCCCGAAGTGAAGTATCTAGGCTATGTTATTGGGAAAGACGGACTTAAAACCGACCCCGAGAAGATATCCCCCATCCTAGAGTACCCCGCTCCCACGACCATCAAACAGCTCCGCCGATTCTTAGGAATGGTGGGCTGGTACGCCCGGTTCATGGGAGATATCTCCACCGACAAAGTTCCGCTAACCACCCTACTGCATAAGGACGTCCCCTGGCGTTGGGGTGCGGAACAAGAAAAAGCCTTCAACTCCCTTCGAGAAGCCCTAACTAAAACCCCCGTATTAGCCCGACCTGATTTTACCCTTCCCTTCTCAATCCACACAGACGCCAGCGACCTCGCAATAGGCGCTGTGCTGACCCAAATCCTAAATGGCCAAGAGCACCCCCATCCTCTTCGCCAGTCGTGTCCTAACCCGGGCGGAGAGGAAATACACTGTAACTGAAAAGGAATGTTTAGCGGTGCTGTGGGCCGTGAAGAAACTGCGCCCCTATATCGAGGGCGCAGCGTTCACCGTTATCCCGGACCACAGCAGCCTTCAGTGGTTGAAGAATTTGCGAGATCCCTCAGGAAGGCTAGCAAGATGGGCCCTG
>OZ023256.1:25741307-25761307 GCA_964007305.1 Netelia melanura | reverse complement strand
GCAACTCACCCATACCCGTAATAAATATCCAGAGACCAAATAGAGTAGGAGAACCCCCTTCCCTGAGATACCCCTCCCCTCCCCTTATAGCCGTTAGTCGCCAAGAGTTAGTGGCGCATTATTTTTGTTTGTTTTGGTTTTATATTTTTTTTTGTATTTTGTTAATTTTCACGAATAAATTAACTGGCGCCCAAACCACCTCCCTATCAGTAAGAATACCCCCCCAGAGATCGTCCGCCGACAAGAATAATAAATTATTAATTGTTAAACTTTTTTTTTGTTTGCATCGAATATTTTTTTTCTTTCCGAGTGCCTTATCATCCCCCCCCCCTTTCCCCTCTCAGTCGGCGTGACAATGTGTAGTGTCGAATATCCTACTCCCATTATTATTATTCTATCGATCCATATACGTGCAACACCGATGGCATACACGACAGAAAGATCCTCCATAGTTCGGCTGACCGTGACCGTTCGTTCGGATACACAAAATGTAAACACTGCATGGAGACAAAGAGGCGACGCTCATCGGGCGAGCGACTTGGGATTGGCGTTAGAAGAAAGACAAGGAAAAGAGAGTAGTTCCCGTTTGGACGCCGAGCAGAGAGGATCGTTTTTGAGAATATCTTTATACTATTTTATATTAAATAAACATACACCGTATCAGAAGACAAACTCCCTATATTAATATCCCACACTACATATGTATGTACGTATATATGTATGCATACATATATGTATATACGTGTATATATATGTATATATGGGTGCGTGTGTGTGTGTGTTGTAAGCCTCGAAATTTCGAGAAGTATTCTGGACGCGTGATATCGTTTATAAGTGTACTACACGTATATGTATGTATTGGAATGTATGTATCTTAGGTATGGGTAGAGAGCCGATCCGGATTATCGAGACGAGAGACTCGTGTGAGGTCCCGGCGCGTACAGACGTATAGAGAACAAAAATTAAATAAAGTGCCATCGAATATTCTCCTTAACCATATCTACTTTTATTTCAAGCAGTTGACTCCTTTGGCCGTCATTTTGTCCCGAAATATCACGGTCTTGTTTAAATTATAACCTTACAGTGTGTGGGCTCGGCTGTGGGTACGCGTGTAGGAGTATATGCCGATTCCGACGGCCGCTCTCGTCGAGAGACGCGAAGCTACAAGTCAAACAAACCTTACGCCCGCTATGAGAATCCGATCGAGCTGAAATTTTGACCCTGCATAGACAAAGGTGCCAGAGAGTGGACCTTGGTATTTTTTCCTATAATTTAGAACTAGAAAACCCATTTTTCCGGGCTACCGTTGAGAACAAACATGTATTTTATATATAAATGACTAAATAAATGAAGAAATGAATATATATATATATGTATGCACATATATATGTATGTATATATATATATATATTGAAACGTAGTTTGTTCGAGGACTCGAGAGAAATTAAGATAGTCGAGACGAAGGAATGCGTTGGTAAAGTAGGTTTTATTATTTCAATTAGATGTACAGAGTATGTGCGTGAGCCGTTATACGTACTCTCCCTAAATACCCACGGTTCGCTTAATTTGCCGCTGGGTGCGCCTCGATACCTTGATATCTATGAGTTGCGCGTCAATCCTGACGCGGTTGATCGATGGCGTGCCGGTAATCAATATGGCCGCGGCCGTGACATGTGCGCGCGGGCGTATTGTTTGTTTTTGTGACAGATTTTGGTGTTTTAGTGTAGTGTAGTGTCTCGTGTGCCGTTTTTCACCGGATAATCGAATTTGGTAAGTGTTTTTCTGATGCGCGCGTCCGTTTTATTCGGTTATTTTATGCGTAATTTTATATTTTCAGGTGCTGTAGTGCGTCGTCTTTGGCGTTCGTTTGGCCTGATATTTAGATGTGTGGCAGCTTATCATTTTATCATCTGAGATACAGAGGTAAATTGCATTCTAATACACGTTCAGCAATTTTCCTTTTTATTAATGTATTTGTTGTTTTTCAGGTGACAGATTTGGGGAATGCGTCTTTCTGTTGCTGCGCTTCCTCGTTGCTGTGTGCGCCTCTTGGTTGTTCCTGCGCCTCTTGGTTCTTGCTGCGCCTCTGGATGGTTGGTGCGCCTCTTGATTCTGTCTGCGCCTCTTGGAACTTGCTGCGCCTCTTGGAACTCGCTGCGCCTTCTGAATGTTGCGCCTCCTTAGACTTCCTCGATACTGGTAGGTTCGCCTGATTCGGGCTTGCCCTGAGGGTTGCTCACCCGTTGGCTCCGCTGTCACGATACCGAGGTATGTGCTGCTCCGCCTGGGTTACTGCTTCCCTCGAGTGGTTTGCTCGAATCAGGACCGGTTTTAGAGGTACCGCTCTCGTTAATTTGTTGCCCTTTTATATTCTCGTAGGCTTTATATTGCTTGCGAGTTTTGTTTAATATTATGCGCCATCTAGTGTTTGTTAACTTAACTCACCCTTGTTTGTTTTTGTTTGTAGGTCACGGGGTCATCCGTCGCTGGACCATTACAATATATGTATGTATACATGTATAGAATGAATATTCCTGATAGTTGCATTGGCGTTACCATACGCTGTTGAATAAACAGTTAGCGCGCGATGCGGCTATGGGTACGCGTGTAGGAGTATATGCCGATTCCAACGGCCGCTCGTGTCGAGAGACGCGAAGCTACAATTCAAACAAACCTTACGCCCGCTATGAGAAACCGATCGAGCTGAAATTTTGACCCTGCATAGACAAAGGTGCCAGAGAGTGGACCTTGGTATTTTTTTCTATAATTTAGAACTAGAAAACCCATTTTTCCGGGCTACCGTTGAGAACAAACATGTATTTTATATATAAATGACTAAATAATGCATAAATGAATATATATATGTATATATGTATATACACAATGAATATACCTGATAGTTGCATTGACGTTGCCATAGTCGTTAAATAGTTTCTAGCGCGCATTTTTCCACCGAATGCAATCAAATAAAATGCAAAACGTGCGTATTTCTATTCCGCGTTAGTTGTCTATTCAGCCACTATGATAAAGTCGATGCAACTATTGAAAATATTCATCTTATATATAAATATATATAATATTTTTTTTGGTCACTGTTACATGTGACGTGTGCTTTGAAGTTTCAATTAGTACTCCAGCAAGCACTGAACAACCGATGAAATTGACAGATACACAAAAAATTATAGCAGACAGTGACTCTTGGTATACATTTTTCATAAATTTGGAAATGGTATTGCAGGTGCCGAACGATTCAAAAACATCGTTCCGTACCTTTTCCCGCCCGGGGGGGGGGGGGGGGGGGGTATTTGGAGAATTATGGCCAAAATTTTGAAAACAAATACCAAGACCCTCTTTTTGCCATAATGTTCTGTCTACCTGCCAATTTTTATCCTGGTCGGTTGTCTATTGCACGTATGTTTACTGATCGAAATTGCGAAGCGCACGTCACATATAACATTGACTCGTACTTGTGCGTGGTGTAAAAAAGTATTGAAGTAGTTTGAGGGAAATTTGGCTTTAAGTCGTCCAGTCGCCAGGGGCGATAGGAATCGTTGGCGAGAGAAAGCGAAAGCGCTGACTGGCCGAGAGCGGCCAGCCAATGAGAAGGCAGCAAGAGCGGCAACGAGTTCTCTCTCGTTGCCGCCATCCTTCTTCTCCGTTCGGGCGTCTAGTTGAGCACACGTGTGCTGTTCAAAGAGAATAAAGCTTTTGTTCTGTATTAAAGGAAGAAACGAAAAGTCTGATAATTTTAGTCACAGTTGTTTTTAATAAAGGTTTTAAGAATTCGTATACCGCCCGTTGGGATGGTTAATTAATAAAAAGAAAACCTGTGATAATTAAAATGTTGATCGAAGTGTGCGAATTTTATTTCTCCTTTCCTCACGCCTCTCATACTGGACATTGAATCGAAGTATTTTCAATAAAAAGCTCTACGTTTCAAAGATTTTTATCACGACTATCTTTATTGTAATACGTATAAACCATAACAAATATACTGTTAAAATGATTATTGAAGTTCCCGACCCTATTGTACTTCAAAAGCAGTACGCGCCGATGCGAATGTCGCCACAAAAATACGATAGCAATCCAGTCACTTTTCGAAGCACGAAATTATTCTGTAATAGCAAAAGCATTTCGTACTTTTGTGTCGATATTGGCGGAAAATTGAAGAGTAATTTCCACCAGTTATTCTCGACCAATTGCAATAAAAATACGCCATTTGTTGTTGTATTCGACATCATCATTATGAATACGTATTAGTCGAAGAATGCAACATTTTATCCCTTGGAACCTTTCTTTTTATCTTGGCCCGTTCACGAATGAACACGGTTTTTAGTGTGCGTTCACCCCTAAATGACCCTCCACCAAAATTAAAAAAATTGTATCGACTCGTTCCTCTAATTATACTTGCATTGCAATCCATTTTTACGAGGTTGCATCGATAACGCACGGTAAGAACACGGTTGGAACAAACTTATATAAACGTGATTTTAGCCCGGAATGTGCAAAGGGCTAGCCGATCGTGCGATGCACTTGACTAAAATACCGAAGAACAGTTTGAACCCCTTCATTATGACATATCGGAAAAACAAAAAAATACGTATCCGCTAATTTTCCATCATCTATGTGTATACAAATTTACATCCCAATATGTTGAAAATTCTTGAAGATACGCATGAAAAATGTTCATTTTTGCAATAAAAAATATAAAATTTGTTGATCTGCATCATTCTCATTTCCAATATATATATTAGGTGTTGGAATTAATTCGTAGCGTTTTACAAGAGATGGCGTAGGTAGTGCAGTATGTATAGCACTCAGAGTACTATGTATTTATTAGAGAGGCTTCATACAAGCATATAATAGATATATTTATTAATGTATGTATCACAGTAAGGTTAAAACAAGCTCTTGGCTGCCGAGAATAAAATCACATGCGAATGCCCTCGCGGCTGGTAGACGACAGACAAGAGACGCCAAAATCCCGGTTTTGGAGGGAACATCGATTACGTCTTTGTGAGAGAGTCGTCAGTATAAGGCGCGTGGCACGAGGGTTTGTTTCCTCGGCCGACGGCGCGCTGGTGTCGTCTGGCCGCTGTCGGTAATACCGACCGGCCGCGTGAGTGGCACATTAGACGCCACATATGTCATTGTTACCTACAATAAATGTGGTCATCGTGCAACAGCTATCATTGACCGCTATTTGCTTGACATAACCTCTTTTTTAATCATAAACAACACCACTTTTTAATTGATTGATTATGTCAAATTTCGTGCCGAATAAAGTATTTTTGCGGGGAGTTTTACTTCATTACTTTAATATGAACAAAAGTGCTGCTGAAGCTTGTCGTATTTTAGTAGAAGTGTATGGTAAACATGCTCTAGCTGAGCAAACGTGTCGAAAGTGGTTTGCACGTTTTAAAACTGGTGATTTCGACTTGGATGGCAAAGAGCGACCTGGTCAGCTAAAAAAGTTTGAAGCCAAGTTTGACCAAATGAAACCATAACTGCGGATCGCTACCGACTACAATTGATGCGCTTGAGCCGTGCTTTGAAAGAAAAACGGCCGGAATACTCGAAAAGACACGACAAAGTCATTTTGCTGCACGACAATGCTCGTCCGCACGTCGCAAAGTCGGTAAAAAAATACCTGGAAAGACTTAAATGGGAAGTCCTACCCCACCCGCCGTATTCTCCAGATATTGCTCCGTCAGATTATCATTTGTTTCGTTCGATGGCTCATGGACTGTCTGAGCAGAAGTTCACTTCTTACGAAGATTGTAAAAAATGGGTCGATTCGTGGATTGCATCTAAAGGCAATGAGTTCTTCCGACACGGTATTCGTACCCTGCCCGAAAGATGGTCAAAAGTAGTAGAACGCGGTGGCCAATACTTTAATTAGTATATTTTTTTATTTTCATTTAAAATAAATGATATTTGTTCTTCAGAAAAGCGCTACGAATTAATTCCAACTCCTAATAATATGGAAAAAAAAATAAATTTTGTTGCAGTTTGTAACTTCATCACATCTTGGACTGTTCAATAGTTATCGATAAAGAAGGATAAAAAACCCTATTTTCGAGGGTGCATTTCACGCCTTCAAAATCAATCTTGGCATGACGCGTCGCCTATTGTTATGCATTCTACCAACATGCCAAATTTTACGCAATTCATCTCAGGTTGACCTCCAAGACAGTTACGTATAAGAAGTTGGCACCGCACTTTTGAGTTACACAAATTTTGAAGGTTGTTCCAGGTTGTTCTAGGTTTGTTCTACATTGTTCCAAAACGGCATAGCGCTGAGAATAAAACTTTCAGAGAAAATCCAAAAAACCCGATTTTTGAGCTGGCACCGCACTTTTAAAATATCGCAATTCTGACGGTTGTTCTGGGTTGTTCTAGGTTTGTTCTATATTGTTCCAAAATATCGAGTTCGAGAAAAAATTATTTTTCACAAATTTCGCAAAAAATAATTTTTGAGCTGGCACCGCACTTTTAATATATCGCAATTCTGACGGTTGTTCTGGGTTGTTCTAGGTTTGTTCTATATTGTTCCAAAATATCGTGTTCGAAAAAAAATTATTTTTCACAGATTTCGCGAAAAATAATTGTTGAGCTATCACCGCACTTTCGAACTATCGCGACTTTAACGGTTGTTTTGAGTTGTTCTATCTCTGAATAACACAGTTCCATATTTTGGTGGCTCTAGCTCAACGTTATCGGTCGAATAACATAAAAACATTTATGGCCCTACAAGAGTAAAGTGCCTTTTGTAACTTGTTCTCGGTAAATTCCGAGTTGTTCTGAGTTGTTCTATCTCTGAATAACACTGTTCCATATTTTGGTGGCCCTAGCTCAACATTATCGGTCAAATAACATAAACATTTATAGCCCTACAAGAGTAAAGTGCCCTTTGTAATTTGTTCTCGGCAAATTCCGAGTTGTTCTATGTTTGTTCTATATAGTTCCAAAATATTGCATTCGAGAAAAAATTATTTTTCACAAATTTCGAAAAAAATAGTTTTTGAGCTAGCACCGCACTTTCGAACTATCGCGATTTTCAATTATTCCGGAGTATGGTGTAAACATACTTGGGACTGATGCTGGAATCTGTGACAGAATTGAAATCTGTACTTATTTTCTGATAAATATCGGAACTAGGAACAACAGGGTTGCCCGAAGAGTTGATGAGATTTTTATATATAGGGGATAAAATGATTTTTGATAATTTTGGAATCAACTGCGCCATTGTGTGATATTGATGCGTATTTTTTCATGAACGCATTTATTGACCGGAATAAAATGAACTTCTGTTGTAAATAAATTGCAAAAAAATTGAAAAAAATTGCAAATAAAAGTTTGTGCAGTGACGCTAGCATAAACAGAAGGAACCGATATCTGATATTCGCTCGTAATGTGATGTGCATCTATAGTGTCAAGCAGCTCGACTCGTCTAGACTCGTCTCACAGTGCGGCTGGATCGCGTATCTGCCCTCAGTCATCGTAGCGCTCCCCACCACTTGCCGTACACAATAGACATGCGCGAATCTCTTAGCCCCTCTACTCGCATATATCGTGCGTTAAGAGTATCCCCTCTCTGTGGCACGCACGCTACTATACATACAATAGAAGCGGCTTGGGTCTAGATATTTATATATGTAAATAAATAAAATGGTTTTCGTTGGTAACACCAAAATTTAGAAGAATTAGCAGGAAAATTAACAATTTTGGCAAAAACTGAAAGTGCTTTTTCTATGAACTTTAATATGAATAAGAATTGTATATGGTTATATATGCATTAGGGTATGTCAAAGAAAGTCGAACTATTTATTTTCGAAATACTATTTATATGTCGAAAACAAGAGTAACTTAAATGTTTAGCCGAAAATATCAATTTTTAGAGGTTGCTCATCGTTATTTTTTAATTTCAGTAAGAATAACACGATGTAAAATTATCACCAAACAGTTTTGTAATGTAATGCCAATAAAAAAATACTCTCTTTGAATTAAAAGATTTAATTCAGTCAATTATGAATTTAGTGGAGGGAAATTTTTTTATCGCTTTCGCATTCGCAACTGCAATTTTTTATCGCGAAAATAAAGGTTGTGCTGAAATGTGTTTTCATCCTGGTACAATGTGCGACTAATAAAAAAAATGAGTCCTTAAAATTTAAATATTAAATTTACATTATAATGGATTTCGTACGGTCTAAAATTTCATTAGCTACTCATTTGCGACTGCAATTTTTTCTCGCAAAAACAAAGGCTGTTCTGTGTTGTGCTAGCATCCTAAGATAATGCAATGCCAATAAAAAAAATTTCTTCGAATTCGAAGATTGAATTCACATTATCATGGATTTTGTGCAGGAAAAATTATTCAAAACCGGAATGTCGCTTGAATAATGTATTTTTTCATAAATTGCTGAAAACACATTTTTTTCGAATGAGATACTTTGCAATAATGTAGAAAATACCTAGAACAATTTCGAACAACCGCTAAAACCGCGAGATCTCAAAAATGAGGTAACGGCTCGAAAATAAATTTTCATGAAATTTCTGAAAAATAAATTTCTTTCGAACGAGCTATTGTAGAAGAAAGTAGAAAAAGCCTTGAAAAATTTAGAAAAACGCTAGAACAATCTTGTAGGGCCATAAATATTTTGATGTTATTCGACCGATAACGTTGAGCTAGGGCCAGCAAAATATGGAACTATATTATTTAGACATAGAACAACTCAGAACAACCGTCAAAATCGCGATAGTTTGAAAGTGCGGTGCTAGCTCAAAAACTATTTTTTTCGAAATTTGTGAAAAATAATTTTTTCTCGAATCCAATATTTTGGAACTATATAGAACAAACCTAGAACAACTCGGAATTTGCCGAGAACAAATTACAAAGGGCACTTTACTCTTGTAGGGCTATAAATGTTTATGTTATTTGACCGATAACGTTGAGCTAGGGCCACCAAAATATGGAACTATATTATTCAGACATAGAACAACTCGGAATTTGCCGAGAACAAATTACAAAGGGCACTTTACTCTTGTAGGGCTATAAATGTTTATGTTATTTGACCGATAACATTGAGCTAGGGCCACCAAAATATGGAACTATATTATTCAGACATAGAACAACTCAGAACAACTCGGAATTTGCCGAGAACAAATTACAAAGGGCACTTTACTCTTGTAGGGCTATAAATGTTTATGTTATTTGACCGATAATGTTGAGCTAGGGCCACCAAAATATGGAACTATGTTACTCAGACATAGAACAACTCAGAACAACTCGGAATTTACCGAGAACAAGTTACAAAAGGCACTTTACTCTTGTAGGGCCATAAATTTTTTTATGTTATTCGACCGATAACGTTGAGCTAGGGCCACCAAAATATGGAACTATATTATTCAGACATAGAACAACTCAGAACAACCGTCAAAATCGCGATAGTTCGAAAGTGCGGTGCTAGCTCAAAAACTATTTTTTTCGAAATTTGTGAAAAATAATTTTTTCTCGAATGCAGTATTTTGGAACTATATAGAACAAACATAGAACAGCTCGGAATTTGCCGAGAACAAATTACAAAGGGCACTTTACTCTTGTAGGGCTATAAATGTTTATGTTATTTGACCGATAACATTGAGCTAGGGCCACCAAAATATGGAACTATATTATTCAGACATAGAACAACTCAGAACAACTCGGAATTTGCCGAGAACAAATTACAAAGGGCACTTTACTCTTGTAGGGCTATAAATGTTTATGTTATTTGACCGATAATGTTGAGCTAGGGCCACCAAAATATGGAACTGTGTTATTCAGAGATAGAACAACTCAGAACAACTCGGAATTTACCGAGAACAAGTTACAAAGGGCACTTTACTCTTGTAGGGCCATAAAAGTTTTTATGTTATTCGACCGATAACGTTGAGCTGGGGCCACCAAAATATGGAACTATATTATTCAGACATAGAACAATTCAGAACAACCGTTAAAATCGCGATAGTTCGAAAGTGCGGTGCTAGCTCAAAAACTATTTTTTTCGAAATTTGTGAAAAATAATTTTTTCTCGAATGCAATATTTTGGAACTATATTATTCAGACATAGAACAACTCAGAACAACTCGGAATTTGCCGAGAACAAATTACAAAGGGCACTTTACTCTTGTTGGGCCATAAATGTTTTTATGTTATTCGACCGATAACGTTGAGCTAGGGCCACCAAAATATGGAACTGTGTAATTCAGAGATAGAACAACTCAAAACAACCGTTAAAAACGCGATAGTTCGAAAGTGCGGTGATAGCTCAAAAATTATTTTTCGTGAAATCTGTGAAAAATAATTTTTTTTCGAACGCGATATTTTGGAACAATATAGAACAAACCTAGAACAACCCAGAACAACCGTCAGAATTGCGATATATTAAAAGTGCGGTGCCAGCTCAAAAATCGGGTTTTTGGATTTTCTCTGAAAGTTTTATTCTCAGCGCTATGCCGTTTTGGAACAATGTAGAACAAACCTAGAACAACCTGGAACAACCTTCAAAATTTGTGTAACTCAAAAGTGCGGTGCCAACTTCTTATACGTAAGACAGTTTCCCTGTAAGTACATGTACACCAATTATTTTGTAGTTTCTTTGCCGTTTGCGAGCGTTTTCCACTTTTCACTACATGTTTACATGTAGACGAACCGTTGAGATCGGTTCACGGGCCTGTCTCTGTTTTCGGTGTGCGGCGAGAGGAAGACACGAGCAGTCGCGTACCGTGCGCGTGCCACAACGTTACATATCACCGAATCGATATGCTATATGTATGCACTAACACATCTGCATATATGTGTTGGTATATTTACGCACCGCGTGATCGAGAGACGGATGAAAACAAAACAGGAGCACGCTGTCATTTTCTGACGCGGCAGCTGAGCAGCGTGATATATTGGGCTTGCTGCTCTCATGTCAGTAAAAAGACGCGTACTATTGTAATTACGTGCTAATTATATTATTAGAGACGAACAGTAATTTATAATTTACTAGTTCGAAACAGTATATAGTCTATATATAGTGTAAATAATAATAGTATAATCAGTGAGTGAGTCGTGATATACGCAAAATAAGCAATAGAAGACGAAAAAAAGGATAAACGGGCTCATTCTCGTCCAGAAAGGAATATTTTAAAAGGTATATATCACGACACTTATGCAAATAAAATTCTATTTATGCGACAATAAACCTGAGAATAACCTAAGATCTCTCTTTTGAGCTTCTTAGGTTACACATCAAAAAGTTATCGAAAAATATATTTTCGTGTTTGTCTCGTGCAGACTATTACGTAAATTACATCTAAATTTTAGTAAAGATTGTAAGATTTATTAAAATTTAGTAAAGAGGGTTCGGTAAAGAGCGTATAATTTTGGCAATACAATTTATCTTTATTCGTTTCCCTACCACAAAATATACTCAGGATAGGGGAAATACGTATAAAACGTATAAGATATAAGTCTGAAACATGAATAGTATGTAAAGAATGAGTAGATTTATGTAGATCCTATTTTTCTAGGAATCTGTAGAATTTCAGACTGGCATCATTATGTAGATTTGTTGACGCTTGTATATGTGACTCTCGCTGACGACAGCCGTCAGTCGCCGAGATCGCACTCTCTCAGCTGACGTTGACCATACGTCGTTGACGATGCTTCAGGAGCAAGCATTGTTCGACGAATAAAAATATTCGAGTAAAAAATCGACCGAGAATTCGCGATTCTCGATTGTCAGTTTCCTACTCGCAATATTCTGTAGATTGCCTGAACAGTACATGCCTGCTCCAAAATATTTGAGGCGAAACTCGACCGAGAATTTTCGATTCTCGGTCGCGAATTTTATTGTCAAATCAATATTGTCATCACGTAGATTTGTTTGTTGACGCTTATATTTGCGACTCTCGCTGACCAGAGTCGTCAGTCACCGATATCGCATTTTCGGCGCAAGACAAATGTTTGACGAATGCAACAAGCCGAGTTGAGACAGAATCGAAAATTTCCGATTGCCGTTCGCACATCTGAATCTCGTCAGCATTCGTACATTTTTTACACATATTAGAAAGCATTGCAGCTTATAAAAACTATTCACAAAATAATATAATTCTTCAGAGAAAGAAATTATCCCATTATACAGACTATATATGTATAGTGTATGTATGTATAGATATATATGTATAGTATATGTATGTATAGATACATACATATTTCTGTATATATATGTATATCTGAATATATTCAAATCAGAAATCATATATATTGTCACGCCGTTCGGGAGGGGGGTATGGGGAGTTTGGGGAAAGAAGAAAAGAAATAATGGATAACTCGAATAATAACTTTTATTTTTACAATAACATTCACGGCGGACTATCTCCGGGCAATAAACAATTTACAAGAATCGCTCGAATTTTGGGCGCCAGTTAATTTTACAAGAAAAAAAATTAACAAAAATAATAACAAAAAGAAAGAAAATTCAATAACTGGGCTATGGGGAAGGGCTAGCGTGTAGCCAAGGGAAAGGGTCAATCGGAAGGATTCTCAGGGTGAGGTTCGCCGACTCAACGGCCTCTTAATAATTACCACTGGCTTATTTTAATTCTTAGATACGTGTTCGCTATCTGGGCTTATATTGAAGAGTAACTCGGCCTGTCGTAGGGAGAGGGGCAGGCGGGGAAATGGGAAGATGTTTTGGTTTGGGAGTCGGCTGTGCCGAGGAAGGTCGGTCGTGAGTGTCTCGATCGCGCGAGTCGCGCGATCGAATGTTCTCAACGTCGATATGGATACAAGTGACAGGGGGAAGGGAGAGGTCAGGCGGGAACTGACCGTTACTCGTACTTAGGATGTTCGCTACTCTTAGTTTCGCTAATTGTACAGCCGTCCCACACGACTTTTTGATAATAAAACTGAGGTCAAAATGCAAGGAGTGAACGCACGCAATAAAAAGGGGGGGGGGGGATGCTCTATACAAATCGGTTGAAAAAGGGGATAGAGAAAGATTTTGGAAGAAATATGCCGATAAGGTTGACCTGTGCAAACACTTACCACGGATGACGGATTTTTCCTCTTCATCCTTTGGTCTCTCCTTGTCGTCGTATTCTTCTTCTTCGTATAGTCCTTTCCTTATCGTCGCTCACTCTCTCCTCGCACGCTTTCCACACACTCACAAAACCTTTCTTTTCTCTAAATTTCCTTTTCACTCCATACGCTAATCCTTTATCCTCGACTGTTTGTTTTTCTGTTTCGCTAACTGGTCTCTCGATACTCTCTCAAATTTCGTTCGCTAAGGTCCTATTCGGTGGCTCGTCGCAAAGTGACGATCTCTCGTCCTTTGCTGGTCCTCGGGGTCGATCATTGGCCAGCAGCGTCACGGATTGGTAGGGGAAGGGTCAAGCGTATGATCGATGTTAGATCATCGCGGCGGGATCTATCGGGACGGGCAGGTAAGTAGGTCGGTCGGTATACTAGGAATAATTTTGGACATGATTTGGTAATTGCGGGTAATCGTAATTATTGTGATTGCCGTGCGCTGCTGCCATCTTCGCTTCTTCGTCGCCGCTCAGCCGATGGATGGCTGTGGTGCGGGGACAGACGGATGAACTTCCTCGATAGATGACGGAGGCTTGAGTGTGGTGCGTGCGAGTATGACGAGTATGGACGGGCTTGACGGTGGCGATGCAATGGCGATTTCTTCGGGCCTGGCGGGCCGGTCCTCTTGACGTGTGTTGCACAGGCCTTACAATAATTGGGGAAAAGAAAGGGAAAATAAAATAATATTCTCTACTTGCCTTGTCTTTGAGCCTGTCCGTGGGGACGGCTGCCTTTGGGACGAGCCGGGTGCAGGGGAGATATTGTACAACGTTACAACACCCCCCTGCTTAAACGAGAATACGTTTTTAAACGTACTCGAGCAAGGTAATAAATCGCACATTAGTTATCCTGAACCTAAATAAACTCATTCATAGGCACCCGCACTCAAACATACAAATCTTCAATATAATAAAAAAAAAAAATACATTTCGCAGAAATATATGGGAAAAAAAGGAAACAGACCGTAAGTGCTTGCACTTCGCAACATTATCGGCACTTCGGGTCTAACAACAAACAAAAATCCTTGGTACTGCGCGCTGTCTCCTTGGGCCTTCCTCAAATTAGGGTTACGTGGCTCCTTTGTCGCGTACTTTACTCAAATCCTCATACATTCTTTCATTCATTCTCGGGTCATTCGCGGGTTGGTCAGTCGGGGATTACGCAACGTGTACTTGATAGAGAGGGGATGCTCAAATTCTCCAGCTTGTACTCAGCCGCTCAGAGTGTAGGGGACGTTTACGGGGAGTGAATTTTACCGGGTTTGGGGTGTGTACAGTGCGATGGTTTCCGTAAGTCGTGTATGTCTCGAGGTGGGTCTTACGGGGGTGGTTAGAGGGACTGACGGGTCGTACTCGTGAGGGGAGGCGCATGATAAGCGGCCTTCTCCCTGCACTATTTGCGGATCGGTTTGGTTGATACACCGGGCAGGATCGCGTGTCCTTGCCGCGGCGGCCGCACCGTCGACAAAAGTACCCTAGGGGGTACGTGCAGTCACGGTAACGATGACCGGCCTGGCTGCAATTAAAACAGCGATCAGGACGGTCGGAGCGGGTGTTTAGAGGGAAATTGGGAGGGGGATATTTTGGGGCGACGTCTGCAAGACGGGGGATGTGGTTTGGAGGGTGTCTCCGGACTTGGAGAGGGGAACGGGGTAATTCGGGATGTCGGTTTTGCCGAGGGGGTAGAGTGGGTACTGTCGCGGCTACGTCGCGATAGCTGCGGCCGGGACAGGGGGTTTTAGGGGTTATTGGCAAACGTCTTGGGGCCGGACGGGGTGTTGGAGGGGTTACGGATGGCGGGTCAGGGGTGGTTGGTGTCAGAGGTGCTTGGGGACTGGTAGTTTGTGCAAGCTTCTCCGCTTGCACGGCTTGTATTGGCGGGGGAGAGGATGGAGGGGGTTGGTAGGGGTGTTGCACGGCTTTGTTGACCGTTGGGAGGGGATTTTGGATCCTCCAGATGGTTATGGGGGAAGGTTGTGGGATGTGAACGTCTCGTTCACGGGGGGAAGGGAGTTCGGAGTGTGGAGTTGGGGTGTAAGGGGGTGACGGTGGGATGTAGAGGGGGGTAAGTAGTTCTAGAATGGTTTGTTGGGGAGTGGCGGGTGGTACCGATCTGGAACAGCAAAGGTATTCAGCTAATACTTTATCGGAAGATTAGGGGAGGGATTTATCGGACTCATCGTCCATAGGATTCCAGGGTACGGGGAGGGAGAGGTACAGTCGTCTAATCTCGTATCGTATTAGTCTGTCACGTAAGTCGGTTTCGGATCCTTTTGAATTAATTTGTGTAAAAAGGCACATTCTTATGAGTTCACAAATTTCTGTTATGTTATTGATTTGTTCTGTTATACTGTGGACCGTCTCTAGTGATTCGTAGTCACGTTTGGGTCTTGCGGGGAATAAGGGTTGACTTTGTGAGCTGTGAACAATGGGGGAAGTAATTGTCGTGGTCGTAACAGTCACTGCAGTCATAGGTAGCGTTAGGAAAATTCGGTCCATGGCAGCTGTCGGGGTACACAAGTCAATCATTCCAGTATTCACTCAAAACAAAATAAACACAACGCAAATTACAATATTCGGCCAAAAAGGAGCAACGTATGCCCTACGTTGCGTGTGGAACGGTGTAACTATTCTGGTGGTACGCAAAAAGAAGGGGATCAAAATATTCGCAATACTCAAAAAAAAAATTTCTCAATGCTCAAAAAAAAGTTTTTAATCGGTGTACTCCAAAAAAATTTATTTGGAGTACTCAAAAAAAAATATACTCGCAATACTCGGGGAACAACAAAATACAATAATCGCAATATATCTGGGGGGGATTATTCACAATACAAATGATCTACGTATTTTCTGAAGTAGCCAGTGGCGGGCACTATTGATACAGGGAGGGGGTAGCAGCAGGACGGAAGCGCAGCGCAAAACAAAAAACATTTCCAGGGCTATTCGAGAAAAAAAAAATACACAACGATCCTCCAATCGTTCTCAATCTCGGAACAAAATTCTCAAAAAAACGCTTCTCAACAACAATAACAAATGCTCACTGGGGAGGAAGGATACAAAAACTTATTTCCAAAAAGAATTAAAAAAAAAGGTTTTTCTCAATGTTCAACAAAAACTGTTTCTCAAAATATGCTCTCAAAGGAAAAATATCTCGATCGCAAAAAAAAACCTCTCAAAAAAACTATACTAGTCGCAAAAACAATGCGCAAAATAAACACTATGGCTCAAGGGGGGAATTATTCTTATTTATTCTCAAAAACAAAAAAAAATCTCTATACACGTTCTCAACAAAAAAAAACAAATTCTCAACAAGATATTTCAATGGAAAGAGGGGGGGGAATGATTCTTAATTATCTTTGGGCAAATTATTCTCAAAATTCGTCAATCGCAAATCAAATTGTACCAAAGAAAGTTTGTCTAAAAAAAAAAAACATCAACTTCTCAAACGCAAACACGAGTTCTCAAAATTGGTAAATTCTCAATACACAATGGGGAACTATGTTGGTAAGAAAGAGTAATATCGGGTGCCTCAAAACAAAATTCGACTCAACTGTTCAAACTCGATTCTCTTCAGTTATTCTTACATGGGTTTTACTCTAACTTTCTCCACTCAAACAAAAATGTTCTTCACTCTTTATTTCACCTGCAACAAAAATCTCAAAATTCTACAATCTAAAAAAAAAATTTCTAACGCAAATTCCACTCTTTCAAAAAAAAAAAATCTCTCAATATTACTGCAATCGAAAAACTTCTCAAATAAAAAAAATTTTTTCTCTCAAACAAGAACTTTTCTTATTCTCAAAAAAAAATATTGCTGCTGACGACTTCCGTTTGCGCTATTTAATTTTGGGGGGTTGGGGGGTAAATTTTCGGGGGAGAGGGTAACTTTTCGGGCCCCGCGTTGGGCGCCAATTTGTCACGCCGTTCGGGAGGGGGGTATGGGGAGTTTGGGGAAAGAAGAAAAGAAATAATGGATAACTCGAATAATAACTTTTATTTTTACAATAACACTCACGGCGGACTATCTCCGGGGCAATAAACAGAGAAAAGAGTGAGTTTTTTTGCCAGGAAGTGAAATATTTAGGATACGTAATTGGACCGGACGGACTGAAGACGGACTCGGACAAAATATCCCCCATACTCGAGTACCCGCCACCCAAGACCGTTAAACAATTACGCCGGTTCCTGGGAATGGTCGGGTGGTACGCTCGGTTCATGGGTGATATCTCCAAAGATAAAACACCTCTGACCGAGCTGTTACACAAGGACGTTCCCTGGAACTGGGGACCGACACAAGACTCCGCCTTCCGATCCCTCCGCGACGCCCTCACCCGAACCCCAGTTCTTGCCCGCCCTGACTTTACCCTTCCCTTCACCATCCATACGGACGCGAGCGACCTCGCGGTGGGCGCCGTCCTGACCCAGGAGGTGAAGGGAGAGGAACACCCGATCCTTTTCGCCAGTTGAGTCCTCACACGCGCAGAACAGAAATATACGGTAACCGAAAAGGAGTGCTTGGCGGTGCTGTGGGCCGTGAAGAAGCTGAGGCCTTACATCGAAGGTACGGCTTTCACGGGCATCACGGACTACATCAGCCTCCAATGGCTCAAAAACCTTCGAGACCCCACCGGTCGACTGGCGAGGTGGGCACTGGCCATGCAAGCATATAACATGACCATTGTCCATCGAAAAGGAGCCCTAAATGTAGTACCCGATGCCCTGTCCCGAATGCATGAATCCCAGATAGCCACCCTGTCTGACATTGGAGATGCAGTGGACGGGTGGTATGAGGAGAAGCTGGAAAATGTAAGAGAGTTCCCTAGAAAATACCCAAGTTGGAAAATCGAGGATGGGAAACTCTATTACCACCGGCCTCATACCATCATAGATCCCACTATGGCTGACCTCGATGCGTGGAAGCTAGTCCTGCCCCAAAAATCCCGTCCCGAAGCAATGAATGAGGCTCATAACCATCCCCAGTCAGGCCATTTGGGCATTGATAAAACCTACCACCGGGTCATCCAGGACTTCTTCTGGCCCGGTGTGTATCAGGACGTCGCGCACTACGTCACCCGGTGCCAGGAGTGCCAACTCCATAAGGTCTCCCAGGGAGCCCCTGGTGGCCTTATGCGAGAACGCACTACCGAAGGCCCCTGGTGCCTAGTCGCGACCGACGTCATGGGTCCCTTCTCCCCCAGTAAAAATCAGAACCGGTACGTTGTCGTGTTCCAAGACCTTTTTACCCGATTCGTAGAGGCGAAAGCCATACGAACTGCCAACGGTCCCAACATTACGACAGCCCTCGACACCCTAGTCCTTAACCGTTGGGGCTGCCCCCAATACCTGTTAACCGACAACGGCACCGAGTTCATCAATACCCACGTCACCGAATACCTCTCTCAGAATGGCATACATCACACGACCGTCCCTCCCTATCATCCCCAAGCCAACCCGGTGGAGAGAGTGAACAGGACGTTGAAAACAATGATCGCGGCGCATGTCGGGCAAGACCATCGACTGTGGGACCAGCATCTTCCCGAGCTGTGCTTTGCCATAAACACCGCAGTACAGTCTTCGACCCGCATGACCCCCGCCTTTTTGAATTTTGGTCGTAACCCCCGACCGACCAAAAGTATACGCGACAATACTAATATCCTGTTCCTCCCACCATTCAACCAGCCGACCCACAAATTTGGACCGACCAACTCAAACGTCTGCCCTGTTACACGATTGGGTGCGTAAACAATTAGAACAGGCGCATAAGCGCCAGGCCCGTCATTATAACCAGGGCAGGAGAGATACGCGGTTCAAGGTAGGTGACTTAGTACTTAGAAGAAACCGCGTTCTTTCGTCCGGCCCCCAGAATTTTGCAGCCAAACTCGCCCCGCGTTTCACCGGCCCCTATGAAGTATTAAGCGTTCCGTCTCCCGTGAGATATGAGCTAAATGACCCCAATTCGCGGAAAAATCCGAGGGTACACGTATCCGATCTAAAGGCATACCACCCGCCGACGGATACGAGTATCCTCCTTCCCCCCATTACTCCTTGATTGGCACATAATGGCAGACACTAATCCCGTACAATTTCATTTCAGGAACAAAGAATGAGTCAGAGGAGAATCGGCAGGCCCACGGGCCACCGAAAATACATTCTGCCGACGGGCACCCTCCGAGGAGGGTTTAATGATTTTGCCGGCACCCCCGCATTCCAACGGGCGGCACCGCCGGCCTCCTACCCCCTTTCCATCCCCATCCCGGAAGGATTTTATGACGATGACGAGGAGTCACTACCACCCACTCCCACACCATCACCCCCTCCGACTCCCATACCCCAACCTGACCCCCCTTCCCCAATTACCCCCACTCTTACCCCCCTCTCTCCCATCATACCCCTGCGCCGGCCAAACTCGGTCACCTCACCTGCGTCCCCTTCACATCCCCCTGTCCATCCGCCCCCCTTCCCCACGCCCCCGGTCCCCAGGACCGTTTTCCCCCGATCCTCCGGCCGCACACTACCGGCCGTCCCTGCGGTACCAATATTATACCGCCACAACCCCCCACAACAAATAGGCGGTAGCCACGACCGAGAGGACTACCCCCTTTCCCCATCCCCCACACCACCACTCCACACCGCCCCCCAAACCCATTCTCCCCCTACCTCTTCCACCTCCCCACGCCGCAATAAGCCCTCGAAGAGGCTGCGGCGCAGCCGGCGCCGGGCCCTCTGGGCGCTCTGGCCGAAGAAGCCGGAGCTGCGGTCCCAGCCGCCGCCCCCATCCTCCGTCCCCCTCGCCCCCCACACACCCATTCCCTCGCCCCGAGCCTAAAAACCCCTCGCCCCCCCCCCCCCCGGCCACAATCCCGAGCCTCATGGCTCTACAC